>CAJVPS010000151.1:0-34086 GCA_910591765.1 Ambispora leptoticha | reverse complement strand
AAATAATAGCTTAGTCTCTCTTCTCAAATTCAAAGATATAGTTGAGATCAATCAATTACTTCACCCCAATACCAATTTATTTACTTAGTCCAGATCAAACTCAAAATGTTATTTAGATATGATCTGATATAGTCCTAATATTGCCAATCTCTGCACTTCCTCAGAAATCTCAGATTCTTTCTGAATTAGTTCTGATCATCTTCTCTCCCAATTCTCTATTAACTTATTTTCCATTTTACAAAAAACTCCATCCTCCATAATCAAATGCTAGAAAACAAAGAGACAGGCTTTCATCACCAAAAACACATCCAAAAAAACTTGGTCTCAATTCGAAGAATTAATAAACTCACATCCATCTATCAATACGGACACATCACAACTAACAATCACAGAACTTTGGCTCATAATCAAACATATTATCCTTGATTCCGCTAATCAAATTTTCAAAAAAAAATCAATCACCATCAACCAGCCTCAATCAATAAATGCAATTATTATATAATGGAAATACAAATTAATAGACAGCATTCTATATTACTTACACCAGTATCAACATGAAAGACAAGAATCCTTTACTACTACTCAATAAAAACTAATAAAACTCTTCGAAAAACTGCACTAATTAGAACTAACTGCACCAAAATTCTCAACTAATAACCCTAGCAATGGTTATATCACAGAATTAATAAAGCTCATCCAGGATATCAGGAAACAAATACAAATACACAAAAAGCTTGAATCTAAAAAACTACAAGCAATCCAAATAGAGCAGGCTATCATCACCAATCAAGCAAACTTTCAACAAAATCAAAGTAGCATGCTTAGTAATATTCTCAACAAAGATCATCCTTTCATTTCAATCAACAAAGTTTACCAAAATGAACACTTTATCAAACATTCAGTAGAAGTAAAAAATGCAGTCAGACAACATTTCAATCAATGGCATAGAAAACGCAAAATACAAGATTGGCCTTCACAATAATGGAAAGAAATATTTGAACCCCTAGAATCTATTGACAACTCAATATTTGACCCAGTCATGACTCCTATTTCATTAAATGAATTATATAAGCATCTTATCTTATTACATCCAAATAAAGTAGCCAGACCAAATGACATAAAAAACTCTTTCTGGCAATATTGCGGACAAAAGACATTACTCTTACTTGTCACTCTTTTTAATAAATGCTTAGAAATACAAGATACCCCTAATGAATGGAAATAAGCAAATGTCATTCTCATCCCCAAACCTACTAATTGAAAAGGTAACCTAGATATTACCAAACCAATAGCACTTCTAGATACTGCAAGAAAGCTCTTTTCAAGAATTCTTACCAGCTACATTTCTAATTTATGTACCAAACATGACATTCTCAAGGGTAATAACTTCTCAGTACTAAAAAATACTTCAACAGCCAGCCTACTACATATCATTAATAACATCATGAAAGATGCTAGGGAACATAAAAAAGAACTCTGATGTGTTTTTCAAGATATGCATTATGCTTATGATTCTGTCAGTTGGCCTATCCTAAAACTCAGCCTCAGCAGAATAAAGATGAACCCAAAATTTATAACACTACTACAAAATTTACAACTACATCGGCATAATCATATTTTTACTGAATATGGTTTTACAGAACCATATCATGTAGAAGACGGTCTAGACTAGGGTAAAGTACATTCACCTATACTTTGACATATTTTTTATGATCTCTTGCTATGCATAATTGACTCTATCAAACACACCCATGGTTATAATATCAACAACTCATCAATTCAGTTTTCACATTTCAAACCTGATCCAATACAGATCCACATATCTAACTTAGCCTTTGTAGATAATACCATATGGATAGCCAAATTCAAAAGTAGCATAGTACAGATACTTCACTAGCTCAACAATTTTACATGATGTGTGATATAGCTATCAATACAAAAAAAACAGAAGCAATAACAATCAATCCTGACAAACAAGCTAACCTAATCAAGCTGTCATTCAACCCTGAGGATCCAGAACTTAAAATCATCTGCAGTAATAATCATACCAAATATCTTGGAATTCTACTTAGCCCTGATGGAAAATTCAAATCCCAATAAAAATAAATCAAAGCTGACATAGACTCAATAATAATACTCCTAGAGAAAAAATTCATTACTGAAAAACAAGCCATCTATATTTTCAACAGAGTACTTTTCTCTGCTATCAAATACAAAACACAACTTTTCATTCCTTCAACCACTTTCTGTGATTCAATCATGAAAAAAGTCAAGAAAATAATAAAACAAAAGTTACACCTTCCTTCAGACTATCTCAACTCTATTTTACATCATCCAGCTCTTTTGGTACTGGAAAGCTTACCAGATATATTAGCAAGAAGTAAAATCTCCGAATTATTTCTGCAACTCAATGATAAAATAATCATGGACATGACTATCCAAATTAGATTACAAAAGCTCCAATATCAATGGTGAATAGAAGAATCAGTATTACTCAATCCAATACCAGAACCTTCCTCCATCGAAAAAAATCTCATCGCAAGTATAATACCTCTAATGTACTAATATAATATATTTTTTTTTCCCTCTATCAATAACACCTCAACTTTAATATAATCCTCTCACAAATAGCCCATCTCAAAAATCCTTAACAACTGGCCTGATCATAAAACCTGCTGAAAATCCCTTGCACAAGATAATATCCTTTTTCTTTCTCAACTCACTAAATACAATAATACAAAACTGATCTCATGAAAACAGTATAAACGTAAATTTAGAATAACTAAATAGGGTTACGAGCCAAGTTAGTTCACCAAATTAACACAAAGAATTACTAATCATAGTATTCCACCTGACACAATAGTTATTAACAAACAATATGGTCATACTAGAGATCTCTATAAAATGCCAGCCCATTTCATATCCACATACTTTAATGGAAACTCAGATTTATACTCACTCTGGCAATACTTAAAAATCAAGCTAAATCTACCAGATGCAGGTAATACTTTCTATACAGATAGATCAATAGTAAACTCTGATTCACCCATAATTTCAGCAGGAGCAGCATGAACTTCATGGCCACCTAAAGTGGATTTCAAATTCTCAATCACCAACTCACTATTCACAACAAAAACAGAAGTGTTCACTATTTGTGCCTTGTCAGAAATACTACCAGAAAACTCAAATGTATTAATTTATACTGACAGTCAATCAGCCATTCAGGGATTCAAGAACAATATCCTATCACGACTATTACAATTAGCTCAATTTTTGTATCAACAACCTAACTGGCCATTATGGGAAATTCTTGATACCAATATCAATAATAAAACTCTTAATATCACATTTCACAAAGTTAAAGGTCATTCCAATAATCCAGGCAATGATCTAGCTGATAAACTCGCAAATCAGGATCACAAAGTGGATATTCTTTACATTAATTATCAACAATTACCACACACCAATTTCACACCCATATTCAATCAAACCATTCCTATAGATACCAATCTGAGAACATTTCTTAAAAAAATACATCATCATTCTTGCATTTACAAGTAACAGAAAGAATCAAGAATCAAATACAACCTGTAATCCTTAATACAAAGTACAGACTGGTCTGATACACTCTCAGTATGGAATCAAAATGGTGGAATTAATAGCATACAAACTATCACTCATACTTCCAAACTCCGTACTTTCTTTGTCAAGTCATTTCACAATATGCTACTCACTCTACAGTATCTTAAAATCCGTAAACCTCACATTTATAAAGATGACATTTGCTATTTATGCAAATCAGCTGTCAAAGATCAATCTCATTTATGGACTTGTCCAGCAGCTAGTAAAGCAAGATCCACTATCAGTCAACAATTATTATCTCAATTGTATAATTCCTTTATCTTATCTTGTAGTAATTCAACAGACATTCTATCCAGAAAAATCTTTCAGACTTATCTACAGATATCTATAATCTTCTCAGACTTATTTGATCCTAATCCTTCAAACATCATTGACACTAGTGTACTTTTTGGAATAATACCAAAAGAGCTTCTTTAATTCTTCATATTCCAACAACTTTTAATATTAATAGCGAAAAAAATAGCAATTCACTTCATTAAATGATTATCCCAACAATTTTATAAATAGATTTGATTTCCCTATTGTAAAGCAATCAACATACATGAAAAATCTCAAGGAATCATACGAGTACACAAATATCACAAACAGCCATCCCGTAAAGGCAGACCCAAAGGCATCTCTATATCACAATCATATCAAACCATCTATAAAACATGGTCAAACCCTTTCCTCTGTGCATGTGGATTTCCAGACAATCAATATCATGACCAGCAATGCCCATCCCAAGCTATCATCTCAAAAAAAATTAATGAAATCACTCAAAGAGTTTTTAGTTTGCAAATTAAACCTTGTAAATTAATATTTCTATTAGAACTAGTTTAGTTTTAGACAGGTCCAAGGTGGCTAGTCACATCTTATATTTTTAATGTAATATGGATGATCTCCGATCTATCATCTATTTTATTATGTATTTTAACATAACATAGAATTAATGTAGACAAGAGATAAGACTACACTGTAACTTTATAATAATAATAATAATAATAATAATAATATATTTTCATTATTATTATAAATATTAAATTCATGATAATGATAAAATTTTCTTTTTTTATATGATTATTTTATTATTATTATTATTATTATTACTTTTTCTTTTTTATATAATAATATTAATATTAATATTAATATTAATAATATATAAAATGATATCTTATCTAGTAAAAATAATGATATATTATTATTAGATTTATTTTTTATTTTGTAATGTCTTAATATTTAAGATTATTATATTACTACTACTAATAATAATAATATATATTTTTATTATTATTATAAATATTAAATTCATGATAATAATAAAATTTTCTTTTTTTATATGATTATTTTGTTATTATTATTATTACTTTTTCTTTTTTAATATTAATGTTAATGTTAATAATATATGAAGTAATATCTTATCTAATAAAAATAATGATATATTATTATTAGATTTATTTTTTATTTTATAATATCTTAATATTTGAGATTGTCATATTAATACTAATAATAATGATAATAATAAATTTTCATTATTATTATAAATATTAAATTTATAATAATGATAAAATTTTTTTTTATATGATTATTTTCTTTTTTATATAATAATAAGATAAAAAATATTAATAATAAATGATAATAAAAATAATATACTTTCATTACTATTATAAACATTAGATTCATAATAGTAATGAAATTTTCTTTTTATATGATTATTTTGTTGTTGTTATTGTTGTTCTTTTTTATGTAATAATGTTAATGTTAATGTTAATGTTAATGTTAATGTTAATAATATATGAAAATGATATCTTATCTAGTAAAGATAATAATATATTATTATTATTATTATTAGATTTATTTTTTATTTTGTAATGTCTTAATATTTGAGGCTGTCATGTCAATAATGATCTATAAATTAATAAGAAAAATTTTAAGAAATAAAGATAATGAGAAAGAAGAGAGAAAGAAATAGAAATTAAAAAGGAAGAGCAAGAGCAAGAGAAAGAGAAATGAGAAAAAACATGTTTTTTCTTCCTATCCCACATTTTTTCTTCAGAAATTATGCGTAAAAAAATGTGTACATATATGTCATGAAATAAAGTGGAAAATGTTAAGACGGAACTTTCTTTTTCTCACATACTCAATTACAAACCTTTCTTTTTGTTTTCGATTTGTTTACGATTTGTTTAATATGCGTCGCGTATCATCAATCACGTGCTTGGAAATTTGGCCCGGGTACAAATTCGGTTATTTCCTAACGAGAACATATAATTCTGGCCGGAATTAATAACCGCTGCCAGATCAATTTGTATTATTAGGGTGTCCCTAAAAATTAAAAAATTGTGCATGTGTGAAGAAAAAGTTTCTCTTCCCAATCAACGAAATAGAAAGTTTGAGTATAGAGGAATTAATCAAATTTTTGAACGGACAAAACTTAATGCTTACGGAAAATCATTTCGAAGTTTTTCGTAAACAAGATATTGATGGTTTAGCCTTCCTTGAATTGAGTCAAGAAGATCTTGAAAGGTGTGGGTTCTTATTATGACGTTCTTACAATATTTCATTATCTTAGTTATTATTCCTGCAATAATAAAACAATTAATTCAAAGCCCTGATCAACTGCCTAACAAATCTGACTTAGCCAATTCCTTAACGAAAAGCTTCCTGTAAAAATACCGCATGTCCCTGTTCATTTTCTCCAATTTAATAGCTAAAGAAGAACGAGATACATATTTTGACTATTCCTTTATGGGATAGTATTATTAAAAATACGTTAGAGATATTTGGATGCATAGCGCTAGTTTACCAACATTGGATTAGATCATAATACAGGCAAAGTAGTAGCAATTAATCAGCATGATATATATTAACAAGAAAAATCATAGGCCGCGATCGCCCAGACATGGTTGTATTAGTGAGAAACGTTTGTCCTTTTCGAGGTGAAGAAAATTCTCCGGGAAGAAGCAGGAGATCCTTCAAATGAATTAGTGGATAGATTCAAAGATTGAACCTATGGAGATGCACCATACATCTTTGCATACTATGCTACTGGTGTTCAAGTCACATTTTTAATTTGAATAAGCCTGAAAATAAGGAGAAAACTGAACGTTCTGAACGGATTGCAGAATTTAATCTAGGGCGTTTGTCAGATAGAATTCGCATTATGAATTTCCTTCGAAATATTTGTAAGCTTTTTGAGCTTTTAAATTATTATCACAAAACGCTAATTCACTCTTGGTGCCATAACTGCAAGCATTAATTTGTACACTAACTTGGTTGAAGGTAGTGTTTAGCAATATTTTATTATTACGTATACATATTATATTTATACATTTTTATAATGTTCAAACAAGGTATGCATGAAATTATGTTCGATGACCATTACGACGGATATCAAAGATTCATTTTAATCGACTTTGATTATACTAACTTTTCCCTTGCTGATGAGCCTTTGGAAGAATTTTCTGAAGTGATCATGCCCCTGAAATGCCAATTAAAAGGGCATAATTTTAAGGTTGATGTATGGGGCGTTGGTAATTTAGTTAATCATGTAATGTCACAGGCATTCCTCAAGAACTTTTAAGCTTCAGCATGGATTTATGTGTAAGTAATCCAAATAATCGACCAACTGTTCTTGATCGGGTAAAATTATCTATCTATATATATATATATATAATATATATATATATAGCTTTTTTATTTGTAATACATCTTAACAAAGTTTAAAAATTCAGTGGAGATCGAAACCGCATAACGTTGGACTAGTTTAATTTTATGGACTTCAACTTTATTAAATAACATAAATAACATTAGCATATTAGTAATAGAGTAATATTGTATTTTTCGTATTCGGAAGTATTTATATCAGAAAATAAAATTATTTGAGAAATAAAGTTATTTTACTCGCGAATTTTTTGATTTTGTAATTTAATATAATGGTAGCATACCTAAAAGATAAATATATGTTTCTTTATTTCGTACAAAAAGATCATAGACAAGAGAAAAAAAATATGAATACAAAATATATTCAGCGCGGATCACGTGTCGTGAATCAAATTGCCATATTATTGATATATATTTTCTTATCAGAGCAAATATTTTTAGTGTAAACGATGTTTAGGATATAAATTTCTTCCCGCAAAACAGGGATCAAAGTCCAAAGTTTCACCGCCATAGATAAATTGCTCTTCAAGCATTCTTTGATTCAATGAAGCTACATCGGGATATACTGAAGCTGTTTCCAACTCTGAGCAAGATGTAAGCTCAGCCCGTATATAATCATCCAAGTTTTCTGACCTACGAAATAATTATTTAAGATGTTACCATATGAATTTCATACAAGTTTTTTCAAGGACTAAATTAATAGAGAACTTGCAAATTATCTGAATAATAGTCATAAATGGTTCTTGAGACTGGGTTTTCTTCATCTAAAATCGGCTGCTTCGAGAACCACTCATATTTATTACCATCAAAAAAATAAATCATGTTCTCATCATCTTTTTCATTTTCCCCCATGTCGTTAATCATTTGGATGGCATTTTCTATTTCAATTGAATCATTATCTGATATATTGATGTTGTTGACAGTAACATCACAATCACCAATGATTTCATCAAAGTCATAATCTTGAGCCGAATTTCTTTCGTTAAGAACCGCAACATCGAGATCAAAATCATTACAATTGTTATTGTCAGTGATTTTGTGTTCCAAATCATTTATCATTCTAATTATCTCATCGCTTCTAATACTAGTAACAGGAGAAGCTGCTTGCGACAAAGTTATTTCTTCATTTCTTCCTTCAGAAAGTCCCACTTCATCATCATCATCATCATCATCATCATCATGATGATGATGATTATCATTATTGACGAGAGATAGCGCTTCATTTTCAGTATTCAAGTTGTCTTTTGGAGTGATATTTTGTTCTTCATTTTCAGTAGTTAGACTGTTTTTTGGAATGGTATTTTGCGCTTCATTTTCAGCATTCAAGCTATCTTTTTGAGTGACATTTTGTTCTTCATTATCAGATGGCTCTTCTGGAGTTTGTTCAGTTTCTTGTTGGTTCATTTGAAGTTCCTTTTTGTCTTGAGATGTACAAATAGGCTCTAGGCCTTTTTCAATGTCAGTTTGAATGGTATCAAGTACATCTTTCTTAGATATTAGTTGTTGTGGCATTGAAGTTTCTCCTAAAATGGTGTCAATTTCGTTCAATTCATCTTTCTCGAGGAATACATTCGTATTAGTGTGCATTTCAGTAACCAAGTTCGTTAGGGAAGTTTGTTCACTTCTATTCGAATTATTTTTCTCGTAATTTTCAAAAGATAATTTTGCAGGGGTTGCTTTCGTCTTTGCAACCTTAGGTCTTTTAGGTGGCTCCATATCTATGATCATATAATCATCGAAAATGCTATTACTTTTACCCGACACTGAACTTGATTTTTCAAGAGATTCTTCTGATATCGTTGCCGTAACTTTGGGCTTTTTCTTTCGTAAAGGGTGAGAATATTGTTCAGAATAACTTTCCTCATCACCTGACAGAGATGTTCTCTGTTTTGAGTCATCATCCAGAAAATGAACCTCTGAGAAAACCAAATCTGGCACTCCTTTAGTCTCAACCTTCTTCGAAGCTTTGCCTTTATTAAAAATTCCATGATGACTGCTTTTATCTTTCGATTTCAAGGTAATTCGTTCACTTCCAATCTTTTTTGAGATAAAATTTTGGACCACTTGAGAACTTGCCATCAGACTCTTATTATTATTATTAGTATTGCTAATCTTTCCTTTTTTCTTAGTTGTCACCCTATCTTGTCCTTTTTTCTTGTAACCAATTTTTGACTTATTCGCAGAAACACTCCTTTTAGTTGTTGACTTTTTACTAGCTTGTTCATTTAACGATGACTCTGTTCTTTTTGATTTATGTTGATGGTGAGACCGCGGCACCAAGTAAGAATCATTTGTGATGGAATTATCATCATCCTCACCACTTTTATCTATATTTAATAAGAACAATCTCAAGATCTGAATATTTTTGCTTCGTGTTGCCTTCAAAGTAAAATACCTGATAATTTGTGATTTTGTCCCCCATGTTTCAAGTGAACACTGATAAAATGTTATATTTAGATTATCTAACAAATCTTTTTAAAAATAAATATCATTAATAACATACCTTCTTTTTTTCAACGAAGTATTACCGACTCTCTCGACTGGAATTCCTCTTTTACGTCGCGCACTTATAAATTTCTCGTCTTCAGAAACAAGATCAGTTTCTATCGATGTAGATAGCTTCTGCTGCTCATGTTTTTTGTCGCTCTTCATGTTAGGTTTTTTCGAACCCGATTTGAAAGTTGTAGTCTCTTCTAATATAGGCTCGAAATGTGAATAATAATCTGTTCCTATGCGTGATTGTTGGATCGTTGCAAATTCCAAAGTATTTTGTTGCTTAAAATCGAAAGTATCAGTAAATGTTTGAATGTGCCTCGCGAGATTTTGTGCTGTTAAACTACAGGGTGTGTTAGAAATATTGTTAAGTTGGATACTAGTCATTTCAACATAAAAAATTAAAGAATTTGATTTTATTTCTGAAAATAAGTATAGAATTTATAAACAATATTTCAGTTACTTGGAATACTATAATATAATAATTTTTTAGTTTAACTCTAATAATGAACGTAAAAAGATAAGTATTGAATTTATCATAAGAATTGGAAAGTTTGAAATTATGTATGTGATAACCGATGGATCTAAATTTAAAATGATGAATCAAATATAATTATTTAGATAACAAAAAATCAATTCTGATTTTATTAGTCAAAAAATTTTCATACTTATAATGCTGGAGGTAAACTAGCATGGTCTTTTACCTAATTCTATATTTAAATAATTACTGATAATAATAGAATATAAAAAGAAGTCGCGAGATATCTTTCGCGACTCGAGTTTGATAATTAAGTGTAATAGTTAAAAATGCTCTCGGTCGGGGAATTGAACCCCGGTCTCCCGCGTGACAGGCGGGGATACTAACCACTATACTAACCGAGACTTTCCAGTTAACAAAGATGAATAATTTTTTTACATAATAATATAAAATTACAAGCGGACAATGTAATTGGGTGAAATTGCTTAGTAATGGCGATGAAGATTTAAAAAAATATAAATTAAAGATTAATTTTTAGTGCATGAACTAAATATTAAATATATTAATACCAACTCGAATTTCACTTGAAAAAACCATGGAAACGGCAACTCTAACAAGAATTAACATGACAGCCCCAAGTTTTACTGCTTCAGTTCCACAAAAGCCTCGATCACATTTATTCACCTGCCTAGCGTGTCAAGTTGCTTTCCCAGTAGCGGACCTTCAAAGGGAACATTACGGGACAGACTGGCATCGTTATAATTTGAAACGTAAAGTTGCAGAATTGCCTCCCGTTACCGCCGAAGTTTTTGCACAAAAGGTGTTAGCGCAACAGGTGCAGAATAGAGATCATGAGGCTAAAGCATCGTTTTCTGCGGCATGTGATGCATGCGGGTAAGTATCATTAAGAACGAAATAGAGAAATTAACGTAAATGTTCGGAAAAATATATACGGATTTTACATTTTCTTAATATTTGAAAAATCATAGTAAAACGTATTACTCGGAAAATGCTTATGCCAATCATTTGCAATCAAATAAACATAAATTGGCTGATATTAAGGCTGCACAAAATGGTATAGTTTTTTTTTTGGTGATCTATTAGTTATATTAATGACAACCACCTATTCATACTTTATTTCTAAAGGGAATAAACAATCAAAGAAACCATTAACAGAAGGAAATCTTGGTGCAAATAATACAAATAATACCAATAAAGATGTATCCACCAATATGATCACCGAGGAAACAACAGATGTATGTAAATTATGCATTTGATTTCAGCAATTATTACTTAATAAATTGTTTATCCTCCATTTCTCTTTAACTCAGGCTGAACTTCAAGAAATAATAGACAAAAAAATAGCATCAGCTGTGAAGCTTACCGAGCTGGACTGTTTATTTTGTGTTCACAAATCATCGACATTCGAATTAAATCTTAAACACATGACTAAAGCTCATAGCTTTTTTATCCCGGATATAGAATATTTGGTAGACTTGCGTGGGTTAATAAAATATCTCGGCGAGAAAATCACAGTTGGGAATATTTGTTTGTTCTGTAATGGTCGTGGCAGGGGATTGAGAAGTCTGGAAGCTGTTAGAAAACATATGGCAAGTATCTATGGATAATTTGTTTGCGAATTTTTTTCTAGTACTTAAGATTTTTCGTTTCAATAGATTGATAAAGGTCATTGCATGCTTGCGTATGATCGCGAGGAAGATATTATGGATATTGTTGACTATTATGATTTCACTTCAAGTTATCCAGATGAAGAATGGGAGGATGTAGAGGACGATGAAGAGGGAGAGGATGAAGAAATCCTGATTAAAGATACATCTGGTGAGATTAGTGCAAGAAATTTATCTGAAAGGTAAGCTTATTTGATTTAGATATTTCGAAATGAGCTTGATTTTACTTAGCATCGAATTACTTTTTAAAAATAGAGCCGACGTATTTTATACAGATAATGAAACAGAATTAATATTGCCGTCAGGCGCACGTATTGGACATCGCTCTCTGCGGCGATACTATAAACAATATTTACGTCCTCGAGAGGTATAGCATTTAATAAAATATTTACCCCATTAGTTAGTTTCTTTCACATATTCAAAGTTGCCTAATTCATTGTTGTTTTATTAAGTCGCGAGAAAAAGCAACCGTGAATCGGTTGCTTACGGATTATTCGCGTGATTTCGGTTACAAACGCACATCAAGAACCCGTGAATCCGGGATTATGGTAACACATCCGGCTAATAAAGGAGGTGCAGCGACGCGTGTTGCATTCAAGGATAAACGAAGGCAACATGAATTTGATGTACGCGTTGGTATCAAAGCAAATAAGTTACAGCGTCATTTCCGCGCTCAAACGTTTTAGGTTGTCATTTGCTTTGGAATTTACCAGTTGTAAATTATTTATTGATATAATAAGGGTTTAGTTTTGACTTGCTTTGTCTTGATTTCATATTTTGTAAAAATAATAAAATTTTGGAACAATTTATTTTGTTATAATTGTTTTATGCAATTGGCATATAAATGAAATTCACAAATACAAGCTTTTTATTAACTCATTTATTCTCCTCTCTATTATTAAAATCTGCGCATGCCCGTTTTCCAAAAAATTAAGAATATGAATGTCTTATAAAAAGGCTTCTTCAAGTTGTTCCAAATAAATAGCGAGATCCTTGACGCAATATGAAAAACGCCAAAATTGTTCGGGTAAAAATGGCTATAAGTAATGCCTTTCTCACGGCAGAATAGTAGTCTATCCACCCATCCGCCCAACTACGTCTATTTTTTTTTTTCATAAAAAAAGGAATTAAAAATTAAAAAGAGTGTTATGAATGGATCCGCAAGATAAACATTTATTTTACCTTCTTGTGGCGAGTTCCATTTTTTTCCGTCGATAAGATCCCCGATTATTTCTTAAAAAACACCAAATGAAGAAATTCACATCGGGGTAATCAAATTTTGGTCGTATCGCGTCTAATCGACGTGGCGGTTCCTCACCCGCCAAATACATCATATCCATCAGGTCACTGGTCATTTGAAGAGTTAACCCCCAAAGTTGCAAAAACTCTGTTGTTGATTGACTAGTGCTATTATTTGAAGTAGTAATGGCAAGAGGAGGAGGCGGCGTTGTAGCAGTAAGAGTCGTAGTATCATCATTATTAACATCATTATTGTTATTAATATTCTCATTTTTGACGGTTTCGACCGAGGGTAGCTTAATACAATGAAAATGTAATCGCCCGGTCAGAGTTTGTAACATCCGTTGCAAGACCCAAGAATTGGGTGCAAGACGCGAGGAAATATCGACGGAAATCGGATCCCATGCTCTAATGATTTTTTCGTCGAAAAAGTAATTGAGAGGGACCCAATGAGTGGAAGCCACTTCAGAACCAGAAATTTCTATTGGCAATGGCTCGGGCGTGATTTGGAGGAAAACTGCGAAAAGCGAGATATCATTAATATTGGTTGACAGGGAAAAAACCAGGAGAGGAATTAAATAAAAAATATTACCAAACGGACAAAGAATCATGAGTAATTTTTTGCCAAATGTTGTAGTGACCTCTCGATCATCCAATGCACCAACACAATAAAATTGCTCGGGATTCCCGAGATCCAATCCAACTTTACGAAAAATGCAAATGACATAATAATGTTTAGAAAAAGAATGTCAATGAAATAACAGAAGTGTAAAAGAATCATATCCACACCTTCTTCAAATGTTTCCCGCTCTGCCGTATCCAAATCATCAACATCCCCGGGATCTTGTTTTCCTCCGGGGAACGCCATTTGCCCGCTCCATCGATCCCCTTCTCTCAAAGCACGCTTTATATACAATATCTCGGGTATACCTTTCTGAACCCAAGGCAATTCCCAAAATTGCTCAAGATCTGTCATGACACTTGCATTATTATTATCATTGTTATCAACGTTAGTTTGCTCTGTATCTTGTATTGAAAAGGAAACTTGTTCAAGTGTATGCTTTGCAGTACTAGTGGTGGTGTTGTTGGTGAAAGAAGCAATGGGTGCTTGAGGTCGAATACGTATTATTATCGCGACACTTGCTCGGCGCGGTTGTGCTGTTGGTGATTTAATTTTTGTCGGAGGTATTCTTGAAAGATTCAAGAGGGCGATACGTAGACGTCCCAGTGGACCCACTTATAAAAAAAAGAATAGATTCTCAAGATTCATGAAAATACGCGCCGAAAAACGACAAAGATGAGCTTACCAGTTGGAGACATGGCTGTTTGACGTTTATATTCGCGAAAATAATGAAATGAGAGACTAAAAGATATATACCATACCTTCTTGAAAAGAAAGTGAGGTAGTAAAGGGTTTTTATCAGAAAAATATAGTTCGGGAGGGCATATGATCTGGATCGAACAAATAGTTTTCCTGATTTGGATCAAGTGATGGTGGGGAAAAAGCCAAGTGACCCCAAAAAATTGCTACTAGAATATTTTTGTGTATTGGAACAGAGCGAGAGGGGGAAGAAAAATTTAAATGGAAGGAGTACCTATTGTTATAGGAAATTGTTTAATTTTATTGATCTCCAATATAGTAAATTAAAAAAATTTAGGGGATTAAAAATATATTTCGTTCTTCATTTTTTAATTTGATGGATATTATCGTGGTAATCATTAACAATTTTGATTCACTCAGTCTATTGTTTTTGGATTCTCGGAGAAAGGGTGGGAAACTAATCGCGTTCATTCAAATTATTGGTGGATATAAGATTGTGGGGTAAAATATGAAAACCTGTTTCTTTTATTATATAGCAATGCATAATCTTTAATTTAGCATTGATCTACCAATTACAGATTTCCAAAAAATTTTTCGATTTAAATTAATTTAAATTTTCCGGTTTTTGGTTTGGATAACTTCCCAAAACCACCACATTAAGACAATACTGATCTAATTCGTTCAAAGCTTTCTTGACGTCCTCTTGATCTTTATGACCGTTGAATTCAATGAAAAAAACATAGTGCCAAGGACGTACCAAGGAAGGACGAGAATCAATTTTTGTAAGATTGATGTGATAATCTTTGAAAACTTTAAGAGCATCACAGAGCGCTCCAGGCTGTCTATGATCCAATGTGAATTGAATAAAAGTCTTGTCATCGTGAGTTGGCGCATCTGAAGATGTGCCAATTACAAAGAAACGGGTTACGTTATCTAAAATAAAAAATATACTCGATTAACATAATAAATGTATGAAATACAGGTAAATCAAGTTAACACGAAAAAAATTACATTGACTGTCTTCAATGTTGCGTTCCAAGATATCCAATTCGTAGAGTTGAGCACAACTTATATTGGCAATTGCTGCTGCATTTGGCTCTGTTGCCGCACATCGTGCTGCTTGACTAGTAGATCCAGCTTCCACACGTTCAACAGTTTTTAGATTGACGTCAAGCCATTTTTGGCATTGTCCAAATGCCTTCAAGAACAAAAATGAGTATGCGAAATGATGTTTCGATTTCATATGTCCAAAATCATTACAAACCTGTGGATGACTGTAGACACGTTTTAAAGTCGAAATCTTGGAATTAGACAGGAGACAATGGTGTATCTTGGATCGCAGCAATACTTTAAGGTGAATTAGAGCTTGCGATTTTACTTATCCTAATATAGGATTTTAGCGATTGCCAGGTTCTCTATAATGAGTATGACGGAATTACCTGCAAATAAGTCTCTGCTCTAATTTGAACTTTAGAGGAAATAAAGCAATCTAAGGTTTCTACTACAGATCCGAATGTAGAGTTCTCGAAAGGTACTATGCCATACGTGGAACGACCGTGTTCAACCGCATCGAACACATCTTAAATGTAAACAAAATTTATTTTCTCGTGGTCCGAAAAATAAATCAAAACACCACATATTTACCAGATATGTTTAATTGAGGCACATAATGGACACTCTCGCCAAACTTTTCGCGTGCTGCCTAAAGGTCCATCCATGGAAGAAAAATTAAAATTAGAAATATTCAAGAGAAATAATGTCTCAAACCCTTCCTTAGGCAATTTACCTGATGGGTATTGGTTCCCTCAGGTCCGTAATAACTTATCGATACTTCTTTTTGTAAGGAAATTGACGCGGACATAATTTCTCGATAGATTGCACATAAGGAATCAGATGTGAGAGGACCGTAATTCAATCGCTGAAGCTTTAACCATAGCAGGTGAAAAAATAACATAATAGCACGAAACTATATCAAATAACCTTTTCCGGTATTTTTAACAGTACCTTTTCAAAAACTTGCTTCTCGCGTCCTGGGATATATACGTGAGTTTCCTTTTCCTCGTCTTCCGAACTAAAAAAAAAGGAATGATAACATTATTGAACGCTTATGACCAACTTGAGTCAAAACAACTCATACACATTGTTAGCCTCTTTTTTGGCCTTGCCGATATTCAAAGAAACTCGAGCACGTTCATTAAGCAAATTTACGAGTTTTGTGTCTATGTTATCAATTTCTTGTCGAAGTTTCGGAAGCTCCATTTTCGAGAGACGTGCGTTTTGATGATCTCAAAAAATTTTTAAAAATGAATTGTACAACTTCCAGGTTTTATTGCAATCTTGAGTCTCAACGATCCGATCTTTAAATTCTTAATATTGTTTCTCCAGATCGATTGGATTTTCTTATTATGTTTAATCTATTAAAAAGAGTTGTACTAAAAGAAAAATTCATTGATATTCCAAAATCAAAAATAATAAAAACGGGGCAAACAGTTTCACGACTTGGCTTTGGCGGGTATCGAGTAGTAGGGCAAAACTCGAATCATCGTTTGTCCTTATACAAATCGATTCAAAATGGGATAAATGTGATTGATACGAGTACACACTTTGAAGCCGGAAAGAGTGAAGAAATGATTGGGGAAGTGATGGAAGATGTGATCAAACGTAGAATGAAAAATCGAGAGGTTTTCTGTCATTTTTGTACAGATTTCTTCTTCGTTGTTAGATGGTTGATCATGATCCGATAATTTTTGTATAGGAGATCGTTGTTATCTCGAAAGCGGGGTATGTCAATACAGATGACCCTTCATATTTAGATGATACCCGATTTGCAAAGATTAATAAAAAATCAGCGCATTCGATATCCACGGATTTTTTGGAGAAAGAAATTAGCGAATCTCTAAGGAGATTACGCATGAAAAAAGTGGATATATTTATGATCAATAATCCAGAGCGAATTTTGAAAGCAACGAATAAGGTAATCTAGTGAAAAATTTTCTCCTAGAGTAGAAGCCTTATATTCTGAAATCTCTCTTTTTTAGATATATTCATTGGATCGATTATATAAAGATATAACGGCTGCATGCGTGTTTCTTGATGAAGAATGCAAAAAAGGTGAGAGATAATTTTGATTTTGATTAGGACTAAAAGGTATATTACTCGGCCACATAACTATGATATACATGCAGGTAGAATCGGCGGGTATGGGATATGCTCAAATTCAATGGCGATTCCAAAAGCGAATGATCACATTTCCTTACCGAAGATTTTGGCCGACTTGCCAGCTAACAGTCGGTATAATCTGGTAGCCATAGAAACACCATTAAATATTTTCGAACGAGATGTTCTAGAAAGTAATGGAGAACTTCACTCCTTAGCGGATATAGCAAAAGTATAAAGTAACGCTTAAAATTAAAAGGAACGTCAATTAGATGCTAAAATTCTCTTTCTCTCTTTTAGATGAATGATATTTTCTTGTTCACTAATCGTCCATTGCATGCAATTGCCGGTGGAACAATACATAAGTTGGTGAACAATAAAGATGACATCGTGTGTGAGTATAAAGATGTCTCGAGCTAAAATAATTTCAAGCTTTAATTAACTATAAATCGTGTCACATTAAAGCCGAACAAGAAATCCTCGGTAATCTGGAACTTAGTTTCACAAGTTTGAATGAACTTGAAAATAAACTGAGTGAAACACGTAAGTCATTAATCTCATTTGCCAAACCGAACAAAAAATTATTGTATTTCCTCGTATTACATAAGGAAATTTATTTATTTCTGGATCATTTATGTACAAGTCGGTATTGGCTTTCCAATATCAACAAAGTTTGTCTGGTCTAATGTATTAGCTGAGAATTTGGCACGATTATCAAAAAGTTATTTTGCCGCAAGTCATTATCTCGAAAAGGAGGTGCTACCCTCTATCATGCGTGATTTAAAAGATCTGTCAGACCACAACAAAAATACGGAAGAATTGGATCGTGAAGAAAAGTTCCGTGTTGGAATTTGGATTTCTGATTATGAAAAAGTCTGTTTTTATTTCGATTGGTTCAGCTTTTATCCTTTTACTATAATAAAAAAGTTCATTTTCTTTTTATTGCTAGCAAACAAGATGCCTAATTCAACTCATCCTATCATACGCTCGTGTGCAAGCATTACAGAGAAACGACGAATTAGAAACGCTCATCACGAATTTTTCTCCTTCATTATCAGAATCCTATTCACCTGAAGAAGGCACGAAATTTGATGACATGATTTCTCAATACTCTCCATTATCAGTAAAAGCGTTAAGAATCATACTGGCTGATCAACGCGTTGGATGCGCGTTAATCGGAATGAGAAGACCAGAACATGTTAAAGATGCTTTACTCGCTTTAGAATTACATCAGAAAGAGCATGATAATGAAGACATTATTCCCAGTGATTCATTTAAAGTAATTGATGATTGGATAATGTGTAAATAAAACGCGTAATAAGATCACGTGATTGTAAAATCCAAATAGGCCAAGATGTTCGGCACATCCCAGAAATTTCTATAAATCCTGTTAGGTAGGTAATGTTTCGCGTCTTGCCACTTTTTATAACGAAAAGAACCATGCCGCCAAAAAGAAAAGTTACAAATAAAACTTCTTCCCTTCCTATAAGCTCTTATTTTAAAAAGATAAGCGACGCTAAACAACTCGATTCTGAAAAGTCTGAAGACCAAGAAAACGACGTGTTTGCCGTTCCAATGAGTGATCACGAAGAGTCTACGCGTCCTACAAAGAAACCGAAAAAGTCCAAAGGATCTGAGCAGCAGCCTTCGGAAGAAAAAGGCAAGCAGAAAGAAATTGAAGTTAAGGAGCCGGCAGATAAAAAGCCAGCAACTAGAAAAGCTTCCAAGACGAAAAAAGACAACGAAGAGCCTACCGTTACTTCCAACACTATTCCAAACAATACTACCATGCCTAAACAATTAGTTTTCCCAGCAAAACCTGAAGGAACGGTAAAGTTTGTGTCATGGAATGTCAGTGGGCTAAAAGCCTCACTCAAAAAGGTTATTTTTCGAGAATTTAATTTAGTAGTGAAATTTTACTTTGATGCATAATAGTAGACGCGTATTTTTTTTTCCCTTTAGGGTTTTAAATTCTATGTGCAAGCTGAAGATCCGGATATCTTGTGCTTACAAGAAACAAAAATAAATGAACCGATGTATGATATTGTGGATGGAGAAAAGTACAAGTGTCGAGAATGGGGATTTGAAGATAAAAAAGGATATGGTTAATATTAATCGGCACATCGAACTTGTAAATTTAGGCATTTATGTCTATTTAAATTCAATTCATATAGGTGGTATTGCGATTTTCTCAAAAATTGAACCTATTTCAAAAACGTATGGCCTTCCCACTCATCCGAAGCCTGATATCACGAAAGGTCGCATAATCACGCTCGAGTTCCCTACTTTATATTATGTGGCGTGTTATGTTCCAAATGCTGGTGAAAAATTAGTCCGATTGAAAGAAAAAATTGAATGGGATAATGCCATGGAGAAATATCTTCGTGAATTGGACGCAAAGAAACCCGTTATTTGGGCGGGGTAAGAATCTTCGTGGTAAAAGAAAATTGATTTTTTCAAATCTAATAACTGTTTGTTCAGGGACTTGAATGTTGCTCACAAGGAAATTGATCTGGCAAGACCTGAATCAAATTCAAAGTAAGATATTTGATTTTTATAGTAAATTGGGTGATGATACAAGAATTAATGTAGTGAATGTGTGTTTAAAGAACTGCCGGATTCACTCGAGAAGAACGTCAAGACTTCGAAAAAATTTTGAATGGAGGCGAAGACAAGTTTATTGATACTTGGCGCCACTTCCACCCAGACACCAAAGGCGTCTACACATATTATTCGTACAGATTTCAGGCACGCGTCAAAGGAATCGGCTGGCGTTTGGACTATCACGTAGTAAGTGAAAGATTATTGGATAGAGTCGTCGAAAGCGAGATGAGGTAAATAAATTTTTTATTTATGTTTGCTATGATTGAATATACTTACTAACGTCTTGCTCTATAAAATTTATTAGAAGCGAATGTTGGGGCGCTAGTGACCATATTCCTTTGGTTTTATTGCTCAAAGACGATTTGTAGATATGTTAATGGTGTAATAAAAAATGGGCTGAAGTATTTTAATCATGCTGTTTTATGGTATTATAATAATAGTAATAGTAAATAATAGTAAATAATAGTAAATAATAATCATAATCATATGATATAGGGTATAATACTACTAGTCATACTTTTATTATCTTATTTCTACAGTTTAATATAATAAAGGTAACCTTTAAATAAAACCTCATAATCTACCCAATGCTCTATTAGTGCTAAGAATAAAAGTGGTGATACAAGTTATTCCAAAAGCACCTTTAATTATTTATCAGAAATCTTCAAAGTCATCTTCCACACCATTAACAGCCGTAAATAAAAACAAAGTAAAACTGCTTAAAAAGTGCATCTCAAATCCAGCATATAAACTACCAATCCCATAATTATCAAACCAACTTCGTTGTCGTCGCCTTTTCTGATTCGGAACATATCGCTGACTGATACCCTCTTCCAAAATGATTCGGTAAATACAATCAAGTATTCCGAGATAAGGTGCCTGACGTGTCTGTACAATGGTCTCAAATCGTTTCCCTGGAGTACGTGAGCGAATCTGACATTGTAATCGTTTACGCACCGTCTCTAATGGTAACGTGATTAATAATTTTAAAGTGTGTAATCCGAGACGTGCCAAGCCATATAAAACCGGCGAATCAGCGGATGAAATATGAAAAATACGATCGATTATTAATGGAATTGTGCATTCCATTAGCGGGCTGATCGCATGATAGACAATGGATGGCAAAAGATTGTGGGACCAATAAAGAGAAGTAAATCCCTCTTCGGCAATAATAGTGCGAATACAATCGAACGTGCCATTATATTTTTTGTGCAGCGGAGATGCTGTTTGCACTATTAATCTATCTCAAACGAGGAAGATTATGATTCGTGAATATATGTATTCAAAATGCGTCTTTGGTTAACATAATTACCTTGTTTTTACTAGTTCCAAAGGACTTAGAATTACCCCCGCAAAAACATGGCTCGCTACAAGAGTGGCAATGTTCGGTCCGACACGATCCAGATAGACCAGCGGAATTGTATCATCATACAAGTCGAAGACATCATTCAAGACACCTTCGATGGTTGATTGTACAAACAAATGCGACATCTCATATATCCAATTCGTCAATTGTCCTAAGTTAGAAATAATGATACTTTTTAAAATATAAGCAAATTCAAAATATCCATCTAATTTAACAATAAAACATTAATATTTACCTTTCCAGAGTGAAAAAAATCCTTCAGTTTTATGTTTCGTTAACAGTTGTATAGTATTCCAGACCCCTTTCTCTAAAGGTGGCAACATATAAATCGGCCGTGTTGCTTCATCATAAACATTAGTGTTCACCAGATAACCTTGATTATCTGAGGACCTATTTCTTCGAGATTCCGTAGCTAGTGGCTGTGTAGAGCGTTGGTGTCCATTATAAAATTCCTCATCATCCGTTAACTTAAAAAGACGCGACCAAAAATGATTTTTAAATCAAATATGCAATTAATTCGTATGTAATTGAAAGAATCTGCATTCCAAAATAATATTAAAAATATATCCGCACAATCACGCACTTCTTCCTCAGACTCAGGTGCAATTTCGGGTGGAAGTGGTACCACGTCTTCGTTCGGCAAATATTGGACTTGTAAGAGAGTTTTGGCCACGTCAAAAGGCTCTGAGAAAGCCGAGCTAAAGAATTTTAATGTCGCAAAACCCGCAAAGGTTTTAACAGCATTTTCCGAGTCTGCGTTTATTTGTCCGTGTTTTTGGGTTTTATCGTCCAAATTACTAGTAGCATTTCCTAAAGAAGGCGTGTAAAAGTGTTGCACATCGGTAGGATTATAATAGGGTCGAAGCGGGTGAACGGTAGTTGATTGCGGAAAGGGAGTATAAGTATACTTTGGAGTCGTTTCTGGTACAGCAGACATTATCGGGTTTCTTCACCTTTCGAAAGTTCACAGCGCGAAGCGGGAGTCGAAATCCTACAATTATCTTCCAAATAAAAAATCTATTCAGATCACATGCCTGTAAAACTGCGAATTTATTTACGCGATTCCCCCATAGAAAATGTAAAACTTTCACGTTCTATCAAATATGGCCAAGTCTGATAATGTTCAAGAAACTTCCGCTGTCCGGTAAAGCAAAATTCTAATTTATACTCTGGTCAAACTAAATTTGTCTTCTAAGCCGCGTAACTCTTACATGATATAAAATTTACAATAGACTTCTTATTAATGTCGACAAACTTCAAGAGTATTTAGCTTCAGAGATACCCGAGTTTCAAGCTCCTTTAGAGGTTAGACAGTTCAATTATGGTCAAAGTAATCCTACGTACCTTCTTATTGATGCAAGGTAAGTAAAGAACAATGTTAAATTCTTGTTTAGCTGTCTTAAGTTATTTGCTAATTAGAAACTTGATATAGTAAAAAGCGATATGTTCTTCGAAAAAAACCTTCAGGTACTCTTTTATCGACTACTGCTCACGCTGTTGAACGTGAATTTCGAATACTTGATGCACTAAGCCGCAACACTGACATTCCTGTGCCTCAGGTTTATCTGCTTTGTGAAAATAAAAGTATAATTGGGACTCCATTTTATGTAAGAAACATGAAGACTATTTTCGTTCTTTGTAATGCATTCATTAATCATACAAAATCAACAAAACGAAAAAAGGTGATGGAATTTCTCAAAGGTCGAATTTTCAAAGATGCATCATTTTCGTCTCTTTCACCGAACGACTGTAAGCAATGGTATGTTAAATTTTATGTTGATTCCATATTTACAGTTCTATGAGCTCATCCATTAGTCTTGAAACAGTTGGTATTCGGCTATAGACACTTTGGCCAAGCTTCATTCCGTTGATTATAAATCCATTGGACTGGAAGGCTATGGCAAACCTTCTGGATTTTATTCTCGGCAGATCCGTTCATTACTCAAGGTTACTGCCGTACAAGCAGCTGTTCGAGACGAAAATGGGGTAGCGGTTGGCGAAATTCCCAGATTAGATGAAATAATAAAATGGCTCAAAAGAAACGAACTTCCTGATGAAACTACAATTGTGCATGGAGATTATAAGGTAATTAAGATTCGTATCTAAAATTTTTTTGAATTTATCTTAAAATAATTTTATGTTTCTACTTTAGATAGACAATCTGGTAGGTTGTACTTATTCACGATTGATTGCGCCATGCGAACTCGTATAAATCACGCATGTTGATTTATCTAAAGGTCTATCATCCAACCGAATCGCGCGTCATTGGAATATTGGATTGGGAATTGTCTACAATCGGGCATCCGATGTCAGATGTTGCAAATCTTCTCATGCATTATTATGTAAGACAAGGTGCTTTTGAATTTATCCCTGGTTTCATCGGCGCCAAAGATATTAACGTACCGTCTTTGGAGGATTTGATGCAACGTTATTGCGAGAAAACAAAAAGACCGTATCCAATCAAAAAATATGATTTCGCAGTAGTGTTTAGTTTTTTTAGGGTACGAGCCTTGTTTTTCTTTTTCAGATTTCATTTATATATATATTCAAATGTAGTTTACATTTATTAACACATCTGAATTTGCAGTTCTGTGTTATTTCCCAAGGTATCGATGCTCGTGTTGCATTAAAACAATCGAGTTCAGCAGAGGCGAAAAAGTTTAGTGGCATATTCAAGAAAAGTGCAGCATGGGCACTCGAAATAATAGATCGTGGTGATTTGGTCACTCAAAGCAGACTTTGAATGGAAATTTGATACCGTCTTTATTCACCTGTCAAAAGATGGATTCAAACGTTTATGGATAAATTATTTATTATTTTCATCAATATATAAGTTTTTGATTGCAACAATTAGAATTGCAATGGTTCCATTATTTATATTTCATTCGCGGTATATTAGTTGTTTAAATGCATTTCTTTGATGCTGATATTTATAGTTGACGTACTGATGAATAAATAACTCAAGTTAACAGTCTGATTGATTATATATATTATTTTCAGCAAAAGGCATTTCTTTGTTTTGCCTTATTCTCATAACTTTACATAGTGACCACAAAGCCAAAATAATAGATTAATCCTGAAATTCTAAAGCATTGGTTATTACCGATAATAAAGATGTCATTTAATAAAACGAGATCCAAAAAAAAGAAACCGATTACACCTGGTATAATTTATTGTGCTTAAATAATTAAGCTATAGATATAAGGAAGCTGCAAATATAATATCTCGCCTTATCTTCTCCATAGCTGCAATGAAAAAGATTTTTAAAGTTACATTTTATTAGATTGACAAAGTCTAGAGATAAAATTTTATTTTACCTTCTGAAAATTTATTCTCAAGTTCAATGTTTCCGATAATCTTGGTTGCAGAGACCATTGTACGAAGTAGTTCGTCTAAACTACGGAAATTTCTGATTATATTGCCTTCAAACATACTTGTATATTTGCATATTTCCGCAAATTTCGCTCCCTAACAAAAAATGTTTCGTTTAGTTTATTCTTGATCCAATTTTTTATGTTAATACTAAAAATACTTGCTTTACACCAAGCGTATACTATTTCCATCATGTCCGAATGAAATTGTTGGACATATTCTTCTTCATCCATACTTGGCACTTTACATTCTATACTGATTTGCGCAATTCGTCGTGCAGTTTCTTTTAATATTTGAAATGGTTTCATAAATTCTTCTTTTAGAGTAGCACCTGTCTCTTCAGCTTCCATCTGGACAAAACAACTCATCACAGCAGCCGTCGTCTCAACGGACAAATCATTAAAAACCCCATTCATTAACATTTCGGTGAGCACTAATTCGTCACCACAACTGATCTCACATGCAACACGACCCTTAATGTCTACAACATCACTGGCGGTAATATAACCCAATCGTCGTAATACACGCTTCCGGCATTTAAGTTCGTCTAGTTGCATAATAGAATGAGCGGATTGAATTTTTTTCTTGAGCCCCTTAATTTTTCTTTCTATTAGCATCTTCTTGCTATACATATCATAAATTTCGGGAAGTCGAGGAGAATTATGCAATGGATTCTGTAAAAGTTTAGTCTCGAGGACTTCAATTCTCTAACGTAAAAGCAAATCATTAATATCAAAACAAAATAATGTATATCACATATTATTTATATACATGCAATCAAACTAACCCTCATTAATTTCTTGAATTGTTCATCTGTTATTCCCATATCACTAACAGGATCCAAAAAAGGTGGTCCATTTGTAAATCTTTGGAACACTTCTTGCATACTTTTATAAACTGAATTACGTTGCTCTAGCGGTTTAAGGTCTTTTGGAGGGAAAATACGGATCTCCGTTATTCCATCCAGACAGGCTAAATCTACGGGAACAACCTAAATGCAAAATCAAGCATTAATTATTAGAATATAATTATGAAAGTTCAAAAAAACATCATCATACCATCATTTCTCCTTTTTGGTTCTCAGGACAAGGTCTCACACCGGTTGTACTTCCATCGGCATTTTTGGCGACACTAGATTTCGCATCGCAATAAAGCAGTACATCAACAATGTATTGAGACTTTTTATTGACTTGTGTTGAATTTTGAGTGCTTTCCGTTTCCTATTGAAAACAAAAATACATGATAAAAAAAATGTCAAGTAACAATAAAAGCGAGAATCATAAAGAATATTATTTACCTTTTTCTTCTCAAAGCTCACCACCATGCCATAACCAAAATCCATATTATCATGCTTAACCCTGACCAATCTTCCGGTCTGCAGAAAATGCAAACAATAATTCGGCTGGTTTATTACATCACGCATATCTTTTGAATAAGTTTCCAATTGTTCACGCAGTTGATAATAATCCGCGATAACCTCTTCATCGGGTATATCAAGAGAAGCTTTTTCTTCTTCGAGACGTGCAAGTTCTGTAATGAAAATATAATCTCAGTTAGCATGTGATTTAGTATCTAAAAACTAATTAGAAAGATTTATAATGAATTGCATACTTCACCCTCTTCTAGAGCGGGTAAACTAGCAGTATTTTGGAATTGATAGAAACTACGTTGAAGAATGTATTCGGGACTGAACCCTTCTACTCTAGTCATGTTTAATATCATAACATATTTTAACTGAAATGCAGATGTCAAATGATCCGCTTCTCCCTATAAAATTCAAAAATATTAGTATGAACAAAAATTCGAAAATATGATTATTAGACAAACCTTTATCATATTTTTAATAACAGACGGATCCATTTTCTCAGTAACCATCATAAATACGATTCCACGTTCATCAAGACCTCTTCGACCAGCCCGACCCGACATTTGAATATACTCACCAGAAGAAACCTTTTATTAAAATAGAACAAATAAAGATTTGTTTAACTTTTAGAAAATATATATATATACATATCTCTCTTAAGTACACGTCAATAATTTTTAAATTGGACCTACATATCGCGTGGTTTCCCCGTCAAACTTTTTCACGTTTGAAAAGACGACAGTCTTTGCCGGCATGTTCAGACCCATTGAAAAAGTCTCGGTGGCAAATAAAACTTTGATTAAACCCTCTTGGAATAATATTTCAGTCACTTCTTTTAAGAAAGGCAATAAACCTGAATGATGAATACCAATCCCACGCTTCAAGAGGGGCAATATGGCACCTATTTGAGGGAGATTACGATCGTCGTCTGATAGAGAACTGATAGCATTGGTGAAAACTTGCTGCACCATTTCTCTCTCAGTTTCTGTTTATGGTAATATCATTATTTAGCATTCTTTCATTTAAATAAAATACATAGCATCGTCAAATCATATTATCACACACCATCGTTAAAATCAAAAGTGACGTCTTGCGCTAAATGTTCACAATCTTTTTTACTAAAAGAAAAAACTATAACCGGATTATAATTCTTTTGCATGATCATTTTAACAATTTTATACATGTCCGATGGTCCTGAAAATTTATTTATAAAAGTTAAGCTGGTGGTAGAATAAATAGCCGTTTTGTACATGAAATTCACTAACTACCTTTTGCTTGCTCATTTCGTCCTCTCTTGCCTTTTTTGCTTTTACCACCTAGCGGATAATCTCCTTCCCAATCCTTTTTTAATGCAGCGATCGCTTGTTGGAAAATATCCTCGCGAAATACGCCCTTCTCGTCGACAACCATATAAATACCATCAGTCCCTGAAGGAAATACATAATGTTGCAAAGGTGTAGGGCGGAAGTCGGTATATACCACATGGCACGGCTAATTATCCAAGAAATAATTGTGAATCAATGTAAGAATCTTCTGAATTCAAAAATACGCTATACCTGCTCATGTATTTTACATATCCACTCTGCAAATTCCATAGCATTTGGAATTGTTGCAGATAAGAATACGTAATGAACCTGGTGAGGTAACAATATAATCGTTTCTTCCCATACAACTCCACGAGCTAAAGGAAGACGAAGATTAGAATAAATTTCTTTCAATTAAGGATAATACATAAAGATATATATATATATACACATACCTTTATCACGCAAATAATGAATTTCATCAAAAATAACCCATGCTACTTCACGCATTACTTCACTACCTCGGTAAAGCATAGCGCGTAAAATCTGTAACATTAATTAGAAATCGAACAAATATACTATAACGGATAAAATTGAATCATTAATAACTACAAATCAAAACCTCGGTTGTCATAACAAGGCAACTTGCAGTTGGATTGATTGTAACATCTCCTGTCATCAATCCTACATCGCCAAACTCTTCTTGCAATTCTCGATATTTTTGATTGCTTAATGCCTATCGAAATTTATTTTTCGTTAATCATTTCATTTAAATCAAGAAGTATCAACATAATATAATACCTTGATAGGACTGGTGTAAATGACTCGTTGCTTATTTTTCAAGCCCTGAGCTATTGCATATTCAGCAACCACTGTTTTGCCTGCCGAAGTATGAGCACTCACTAATACCGACTCTGATCTCTCTATACAATTAATTGCCACTTTTTGAAATGGATCAAGTGTGAAAGGGTATGTACGCGCTAATTCTGGCGGTGACACATGTTCGGCAAGGGGCACATATGGATAATTAGGGGGAAGAGCAACTTGATGTCGAACCTTTTGAAATTAAATGCAAGCGCATGTAAGTAATTCCTTTCTCTAGTAAAAATGTTCAACATGCATTTCAAGCAATGAGACTTACTTGGTGAGTTAATGTAACTCTACTTTCTGTAATCGGCGCGTCAGAGGTTAGATCAGCAGTTGCAGGTACCTCTCGAACAGCTTCCTGTTCAAAAACATCTGCAACGACTGGTTGCTCGTTTACCGTGTAAATCTTTGCTTTTTTTGCCTGAGATTCATGCTCGTTTACTAAATCAGCGTCAAAAGTTTCTCGCTTCTTTGAAGCAGAAGCTCCGCTGGTATTGGTCCCATTAAACATTTTGTTTGAAAAATTTCCAAAACTGTTAATTGACAGAAACCAAAAAACGACACTTGTATTATGTTTATCATTACCCAAGATTTCTGATCCAGTGATTATTCCGAATCATAAATTTCAATTCTCCAAACACATGAAAATTATTTTAACTTTCCATGTATCATCCACCAAGAGGCGGGGTTAGAGGCGGCAGGGTAAATCTCCCTAAAATCATATATATTTACTTATTGATTTCATATAAAAGAACTTATTGACTTAAAATTATACTTTATCTCTTCGCAGGACCAATTCAATTGTAAGCTTAGGCTTGGTTTTGTCTTGCTTTTTGTCATATCTTAATTAATAGTTTTAGTTTATATTTCGTGGTCTTAAGAAAGAAATAACTAACTGACCTTATATTCCACCTACCCATTTCTTATAGGGGAGTAAGTATTATTTTCGTTAATTAATTGAACAATGTAGATACTGGATTCTATCAATAACTATTTTTCTTGATATTTTAAAGGGATGTTAAGACAGACAAGTATCGAGAGAATTATCTAGGTCATTCGGTTTTTGCTCCCGTGGGAAGGTATGCAGTTAATTTTAATCTTGAACAGTTAATCAAATACGGGCTCTTAATATTCTCTATTTACTTTGAACACCATAGATGGCAACAAGGTATATAATATGTTCTCAATTGCCAAAAAAATTGTCTAGCTTCTTTTGATCTTCAATTAATTGCAAATGTTCTTGTATATAGGTAAAGATCTTACATGGTATGCTAAAGATAGTAGCCAGGAACAAGCTCGTCAAGAAGAAATTAGAGCAATCAAAGAAACGGAAGCAGATGTTATGGCTGAATTTTTGTAGGTAAAGTTTTTAATATACGTATTAAGAAAAATTTTAATCGAGAAACTTTAATATTTTCACATGATTTATAGGGGAGCTGGCAAAAGGAAAGTAGTTACTACAAATGTATCAAAACAAGAGCTAAATAACATTTTAAAGAAAGAACAAGAAGAGGATGCAGATGATGACGAAAATATAGTCAAAGTCAATCAGGAAGCCTCAAAAGGATTAGGATTTAGAAGGTTTTTATCGGATTTTTTGTGAGAAGTTATTATTTTATTAGAATGATATAGATTAAATGCTGTGTTTTGTATTTTTAGTTCTGGAAGACTCTTAGTCGCAGAAATGCTTCCTGAAATTGCTCATAATGAAAGATCCGGTCAAAATAATGACAATATGAGCGGTTTGGTTGTTTCAGACGATACAAAATATATTGCAGAAAGTGGTAATAGTCGACTTACTTCATCAAATAATATTCCAATTAATGTTGATCGCAATTTATCTACCATTAAAAAGCAAAGTAAAGAAAAAACTAAGAAACATAAAGAAAAGCACAAGAAAAAAGAAAAGCATCGGAAAAAAGATAAACAGAGGAAAAAACACGCTTCAAGTGAATCTCCATATATATCAGCATCGGATGAAGATGGCTCTTTAAGTGAAAGGCCATCTCGAGATTCAAGAATATCACGTGATAAAAGACGTCGCCATTCCCCTTCAAAGAGGAAAGAAAGATCTAGAGAAATATCAAGATCTAATTCGCCTAGACAACGTCATAAATCGCGTTCACCTGTATTTCGTCATTCTAGACGTGAGTCATCTCCTTATTTTCGTTCCCGTTCCAAGTCACCTCCCCCCTCAAGACGTGAAAAATCCCGTTCAAGATCTCGCTCGAAATACCGAACAAATACATCGTTGAGACGGGACAGTTCTAGAGAACAACGGCGTCATCATAGAAGTTATAGAGATGATGAATATCGTCATGATCGGGATAGAGAAATACATTCGTCAACTAGACATCATCGTACTAGAAATGATATTGAAGATTGAATACGAATTGAATTAAAGGGATACGTGAAAATATGTGAGCTTAATTCATTTTAAAGTACATGTCAATGCAGAAACTGTTTTCTGGGTAAGACTATATTACCAGCTCTAAGCAGCTCCTTTTCTAAGAGATTAATAACTTTTTCGTTCGTCCATATTTTAATTTATTTAATTTGACATTTAAGATTATCTTGTTGCATATCTTATAATTTTTACTTTAAGAATAAAGAAAAACGCTAGTGCATAAAATTTACAGAGCAAACGAAAAAAAAATGATTTTATATTACATTTAAGAGCTTATTAGATCTTCTGTTTAGAGTAGGATTCAATGGATGACGAATAAAATTTCGCGTGGCGGGTGAGTAATAAACATCTTTTATTTTTTTCATCTCATTATAAATATTATATACAGTCAAAGCTCTACATAACGATCCCATTGTATAACGAGATTTGGTTATTGCGAACTTTTGGAAAACTCCCAACTATATAATAAAGAGCATTTGTTTATAACGGTTTTCTATGAACGATCATTAGAACGGTTTTTTTGTATAATATAACGATAGTTGATATGATGTGATACTACTAAAAGAAACGAATAAACTTTGATAGAAAATGGATCCGAAACAAATTACAGGATTAATACTACAACATTATCGGATAACACGAGAAGCTGTAGTAATAATTATGTAATTCATCAAAGAAGTTTCGTATATATACGAATATACGAATTACAAGAAGAATCGCCGTCGGCTCGTCTCCATCTCAGGCTTTGAAATTTTAGATTAAATTTAAATTAGTCAAAAATAGAAGGTATTAATTCGTCATTAATTTATAATTACCTTGAACATCCATTCGTAATCGCCGTTTTTTTCAAATGCTCCTTTTTGTAACCATTTGAGTTTGAGGGTGAATCGAGGACCAAGCTCTTGCAAGTCAACTCGCTCTTTATTTTTGAATACATATCTAGAATTATTTTAACAAATTCATTATATTGCATAATGTATTTAATAATATGTCAAAATTGTAAATCACATACCTATGTCGTCTGAAGAATATAAAATCACGTTGATTATGAAAAGTTGCTACTTGACGTCCTTGAAACTCAGGCACATGTGGAAAAAGTGCTTGAAACCAGCGTCCAACTGTGTGCCCCAATCGTGTACTAAAATTGTTAAGAATCAATTCAGGTTTATGACAAGACGAGCGTCCGTGACCCTGAAAGAGGAACGAAAAAATACATCAAATCCTCAAAATCTATTTAATTATAATAGATAATATAGGAAAAACATATTTACTCGAATTTGTTTACTCAATTTAATACTTGTAAGTTTGAAGTAAGCGGTAGGTCCATCTGGTAGATGTATTAGAGTGATACCCCCTGATTTTATGAAAGAAAATATTAGTGGAAGATACAGATAAATAATATCTTAAATAAGACACATTCTCACTTACTGGGACATTTTTTATCCTCGTTCACCACCATTATATCGGTGAATCCACGATTATTACAAAACTCCACTATCTGTTTAATAGTAAACTGCTTTCCACGTCTGACAAATTGACTATTCGGAAAAACATCGACTAATTCCTCTGCAAATTCGTATACGTTTTTTGATGCTATTTTACTGGTTGTTATCAGTAATTTAGGTACAATCCCCTCTCTAAAGTATTGAGAGAACTCGTCGCTCGCTTCATCCTCTATAACTTCTTGATCCTCTCCAGAGACTATTGTTTCGTCGTATTCTCTTGTGTTTTCAAGTGTTTTAGGAACATTTTGTGCAAGACGCTCCTACTTTACATACAAGTATAGAGGGGAAAGGATGCATTTGATATAATGAAGTGTACCAGGAAATGTTTCAAAGACTGAATACCTTCTTTTTTTCGGGATCTTCAGCTTCTTCCTTCCGTCTTTGAAGTTTTAAGGCCAGTTTTCGGCGGTTTTTCTCCTGATGCTGTTTATTATACACTTCATCGCGTTTTATTTTATTCTTAATTTGAGAAGGAAGGATTGTTGCCATGATTTGTATTGTGTCATTCAGATCCTGATCGTCATAAAATTATAATAATAATAATAATAATAAAAAGAACTCTTCCCACTGATCACTCTGCCCAAAAATTTAGAAGCGAGGAAAAAACTTATTACATATATTAAACTTCTTTTACTACATATTTTTATACATATACAGCATAATCTAACTTCTTTTACTCTTCCTCTTTCCCTTAATATTAATATTATACATAATTTCTTTTTTCTTCTTTATAAAAACATAAAAAATATCAAAAATACACAAAAATATAACAAAAAACCCAAAAACAAAATTTTCTCTTTAATATCCTCCTCTCTTCATGCCATCATGGCACAAAATACAGACAACCCAAACTCACTAAGCATATTCAAAGCTACTAAAGTTTCTGTTTACTTCATTTTTACTATACTCATAACACCAATATCTTTAAATTTTTTTCAAAAACAAGCTTCCTCTTCTTCCTCTAATAATCACAGAACTCTAGCCAATCAAAGTAGCTCAAAACACAAATAAAAAAAACTTGCAGAAATCACACTGATCCATATTCAAATCCTGATTCAGAAAATCACTACATCACATATAGTATATCCTCACACATGTCATTATTCAAAGATGAATCAGATATCAAGTTAACACATAAATCAGATGACATAACCAGCATGAATCTAGATATCACTAATTATTAATCTGAGATATCAGAAATAAATAACCAATTTTCACCAATCAATTATAACACAACTTTCCAACTCAATCAAAATAATCAACATAATACATATTATAATTAATCACTTATTCATGTGGTGTAGTAGACACAGCATAGTATATGGTGTAGTCATAGCACATGACGTAGTAATTACTAATCACTACTAAATTGGATGAATAAGTAATTTTATTAATTAATCTTATTTATAATTAATTTTATTTTTAATCTATATTATTACTCATATTTAGTCTTTTTAGATATTAATTCAGTTATGTGTGTCATATCTAATTTATAATTTTATTAAATTAATAATTTTCTAATTAATTATTATTAATTTCCTTTTATTTCTCACTTTAGTTTTGAATAACTTAATATTTCACTAATTTTAAATTCTTTATTATCATGTATTTAATATTTTTTGTGATTATTCTTTTG
>CAJVPS010000150.1:0-34097 GCA_910591765.1 Ambispora leptoticha | reverse complement strand
ACAAGTAAAAATAAGAGATAAGATACATGTGGTAAGTCATAAGATAATACAAATAACGAAATAAAAAGAAAAGATAAAATATATATTCCAAAAAGAAAAAGGTAAGAATAAAAATAAATGAAATCCGTTGATGAACCGTTTCTAAAGCATTTCTGAACCGTTGTTGAATCGTTTGTGAACTGTTATTGATTTCGGGATTAATTTCTCATTGATGATCTTAGAATATTACAAAAATGTTGCAAGAACATTGTAAAAATGTTGTTAAATCGTGATTGAATCCATAACTGATACACCAATTATATTATTCGAGATCACATGTTATCCAAAGATCAATTGATTGGTCACATTTTCCAAGTTCGAAAAATTATGAAATTAAAGAAATTTATGTTACTACGGTAACAATACATACTAAATTATTAATACTATATATACTATATGTACTATATATATTAATTATTGATATTATATATATTATGCATATAAATATTTTTTTTTCTTAATAAATTATTAATATTATTGATATTATAAATATTATGAATATTAAGATATTATAAAAATAATATAGTTAAATATATATAATCTAATACATTTTTATTATCTTTAGCAGATTATGAATTTATTATATAATATTATAATGTAAAATACAAAATTAATATCCTAAAAAAGTTAAGAGATAAATATCCTATGACAAATAATCATTTTTATAAAATTTGGAGAGATCAAGAAGTTAGTATAATAAAATGATATCAGCCTATATCAAATTTAATGATATTTCTAGATTAATATTTATCTATATCTGAATCATACTTATCAAATATTGATCAAGTTAATATAGCTAAAAGTTCTATTATCACTTTAGATAAGTGAAATAATAATAGAAAATCAAGATCTAAGTCTATTTAAATTTCTGATATATCTAATATTATTATAATCAGGTTCTTTAAGAGTAAATATATGATTTATAAACTAATAAAAAAAGTAGAAAAGTTGAGTAATTTATATATTTTGATTAAGTAAAATTGCAAAGAAATAAAAAAAACTGAGTATGAAATAGAAAAGATTTTGAATTTTAACTAATCTATCTTTGCTTTTTTTATATTGATATTAATAATCTTTTTATTTAAGTTATCAGATTTATTTTTATAATTATTATATAACTATCTTCAGCAAATCTATAACTTTTTATTAAGTTTAAATAATTTATTATTGAAATTGAGTACTGTTATCATAGATAAGTTAAAGTTTCATGAATTTAAGAAAATTTGTATACTATGATTATAAGTAGAAGAGAGTGATTAGACTAATTTTATCAGTTAATCTAAATTCTGTATTAATATCTTCAAATATTATTTAATATAGTTATTTTAAAGATAATTATGAAGTAAGATAAAGAAGAATTTATATATTAATTATTAATTAATCTATTCTTTTTATTTCTGTACTTTTTCTAACTAAAAGTCTTAAACTTGAATCAATCAAATTATTTAATCAATAATATATTTCATCTTTTCTAAACTAAAGAATCTAACTAATTCATCATTTTTTTTAATAGAAAGAATCTAATCAATATATTATCTTTTCTGATAGAAAGAATCTAACCTATATATTATCTTTTCTAGTAGAAAAAATCTAACTTATATATTATTTTTTCTGATAAAAAGAATCTAATCAACACATTAGAATTATGATTCTAATAAAATAATTTTTACAAGTATTTTTCTTGAAGAAAAGATAATGTATACAATTTTATTTTATTTTATTTTATTTTATTTTTTTTCTTGCTTTTGTAAAAATCTGAAAGATATTTATTTTATATATTTTTATTATTTTTTATTATATTAGAAATAATATTATTCTAATTTTATATAATTTCTTTATTATATTAATAGACCAAGTAATAGTAAAAGATAGCTTAAAGAAGAAGTAGTATGATTTATTATACTGAAAAATATGAATAATTATGCTAAATAATTATGCTAAAATATGTTAAAAGATTATTATAATATATATTATTAACAGATAATGTATTATAATTTATAATATTGATAATGTATACTAGTAAAAAAAATAAAGAGTATAATATGATCTTATATATTAAAGAATACTAAAAAAAAAAGATATAGATGTGATTATAAATGTAATGCTGGATAATACTAAATAATAGAAAGTTAGAGAGTATATGATATTATAATCAGAATAATTCTCTTTATAATTTTCAAAATTGCTATTTTAATAAAATAATTATAATATTTATCTTTTTTATAAGATTAAGCTCTATTAAAATTATTATAATTACTAAGTTTTTTTATTTACTCTAGTTAGAACTGAGATATACTATCAGATATTAAGAAAAGTTACTAATTTTATTCAGACTATCATATTAGAATAGTCAAAAAATATACTTTTCAATTTGCCAATAATAATTGATCATAATAATATTATTTTACTACTTGATTTTTCTTTTAAGAATATAAAATTGTTGCTTATATTATAGTAATATATTGTGAATTAGTTTATTAAGATAATAATATTATTATAGCTAAAAAACATTTATTTCTTCAGATTAAGTGAGAGTTATAATGATCAGTTTGATTTTTTTCTTCTATGTAAGTATAATAAACTCAAGATATTCTTGAATTCCAGATGTTATTAATTTGGAGTTACTAATACTGATTTTGATCACTTTATTATGGATTATTACTTCTGGTCTTAATTTGATCAGAGTTATATTATCTATTAATAAATCAAGATTAATAACTTGTATCTATTCTTTTTTAATGAGAAGTAGTTGGTTCTTTGTAAAATTAATAGTACTATTAAAACTATATTTTTATAGTAGCTAAGTGAATTACAAGATAGAAGTTATAACTTCTTTATTTAGCCAAATATTATTACTCATTATTTTATTTTTTCTTTAGAATAATAAAGAGATAAAGAATAAAGATATTTAAATAATATTTATTCTGTATGATTATCAGTCAATATTATACTAGTATATTATATTAATTATTTTATAATTAAGATATTGATACATATTTTAGAGAATTTTGTTTTTCATAATATTATTTGAGCTACATGTTATTAAAGTATTTCTTAATTACTTGGTCATATTGATTTTATAGCTTGTAAATATTATTACTATACATCTTATAAATATAGTATCACTTATTACTTTATTGAACTTTAAATTTATCTTCTTTTAATACATATTATATTATGTTATAGATTAATACTTTTTCATTAATATCAAATATCAGTATCTATCAAATTTTCTGATCATGTCATTTTTTCATTTTTTATTAAACTTTCTATGTATTACTCTGAGCAATTTGAATTTGATTAGGTAAGTGATATATAATAATAAAGATTTAGTTTTTTATAATTTTTTCTATATTTTTGATGAGAATTTTATATTATAATTTGATAGATAGTCTTGTTTTATACCCATATATTAAGAAAAATGACTCATATCTTATATTAATATTTCTTAATATTTTATAGACAAACAGAGTAATAGAAATATATATATCCTATTCAATATTTAATTTAATATAATATTTTTGTAACATTGAACAAAGAGTTCAATTATAATATTTGATAATACTATTTATTTGTAGATGATACAGAGAAGAGAACTTATATTATATATTGAACTATTTAATAAGTAATTTTATGATAAAGATAACAAATTCAAATCTGTTATCTGATTGAATTTCTTTAAAATAATCATGCTGGCAAATTATATCTTTAAAAATGGATATTATAATATTACTAACTTTTTTATTAGATATCATTTAAGCTTCTAATCATTTTGTAAGATAGTTAATAGCTATAATAATATACTAATTTTTATTTGCTATTGGCTTACAAGATTCAATCAGATTAATCATGATTTAGTTAAATGATATTCTAATTTTAATAGGTAAAAGAGATTATTTAGTTTTTTATCTATCAGTTTATTGACAGATTTGATATGACTTTACAAAGTTATAGATATTATTTTTTATATCAGTCTATCAATAATAAGTAGTAATATATTAATAAATTCCTTCATATATGAAGCATTCTGAAAGTAAGTCTTTATATATATAAGGCATAATAACTTTCATTTCTATATTCTTCAGAACTTATAGAGAACTGCTTGATTCTTTTCTTTTGTTGATTTTATATAATAATTCTTCTTATATTATATAGTATTTTACTTAATTCTTGATTTATTATTATTATTTTCTTATGTATCCTATAGGATAGCTTCTGTTTTTCAGATAATATAATAAGTTATTATAAATATTTATTTCTATTATTTATTTTTGTGAAGATTTCTAGTTAATTTGATTTGTTTTTATTATCTAAATTTTATTTTCTTACTATTATCTAATTATTTTATTCAATTACTCAAATTTATTCTTATTTCATTACTAATTTTGATTAATGTAAGAGAATATATCTGTATTTTAATTTGAGTTTTCTAGGATAATAAAAAATAGTAAATATATATTTTAATATTATTATCATCTAATAGAATATTTATGAATTAGAATTAATCTATTTGATAAATAGCTAATAGAATATACTGTGATTGGTGATAATTTCAAAAAAAGTTCCAAGAAGATAATATCAGAATTATCTTACTTCTTAGATGATGGCTAATGCTTCTTTTTCTGTTATGCTATAGTATCTTTCTCTTATCTTAAGTAAAATACTAATATAAATAATTATATATTCTTGATTCTGATTATTTTTTTACAATAATATCACTCTTAAACCTATATCTAAAGTATCCATATATAAGTAAAACTTTCAAGAAAAATCTGAATATATCAAGATTGAGACTGAGATTAATTATCTTTTGAATTCTTCAAATGCTCTTTCTTATTTCTTTTTTCAAATAAAATTGATATTATTCTTTAATAGATAAAATAATGATATGATAATTTATGAAAAACTCTTAATAAATTTTTGATAATAATCTATTAATCCAAGAAATAAACAAAAAAAGTGAATTATACATAATTATAGGAATTCTTGAATTTTTTTAATAATAGATAGATTAGTTACAATACCTTGATCAGTTATTACATGATCCAAGAATAATAAATCTTTTCTTATAAAGTTATATTTTTTTGTATTTAATTTTAGTTCTGCTTTTTTAATTACTAAAAAACTTTTTGTAGGTATTGCAAATATTCTTCAAAATTCTTAAAGTAAATATTAATATTATTAATATAGATTATTACAAAGTTCTAATTATAATCTCTTAATATTATATTTATTACCTATTGAAAAGTAGTAAAAGTATTATAGAGATCAAATAGCATTATATTAAACTTGTAGAGATCTTCTTGTGACATGAAAATGATCTTTATTATACTTGAGACTTTCATCTTAATTTGCCAATATTTACTAGCAAGATTGAGCAAGAAGAACCATTTTACATTCTCTAAGTTTTCTAGTATTTTATTAATTCATAGTAAGAAATATATATTCTTCTTTATCACAGTATTAATTCTCCAATAGTTTATACAAAAATACTTTTTTCTATTCTTTTTACTAATTATTATTATAAAAGAAATCCATGAACTATTTAATTATTAAATAATTTCTACTTTCAATATTTACTATATCTTATCATAGATAAATTTCTCTCTGATAAAGTTATTTTATATGTTCTTTATCAAATAGAGTATATATCTGTCATATCAATTATATATTGAACTAAATTAGTTCTTCTCAATTCAATTATATTAATAATAAATAGATTCTTATATATTTCTAATAAATTTTGAAGTTACTTCATTTGCTATTAGCCTAACTTTCTTTATTTAATTACTTTATTACAAACTTCTATTTTCAGAAAGTATACCTTTAATTCTTGTCTTATAGATTCAAAGCTAATAGTTTCTTAACTAGATTTACCTAATTTTTATTATATTAAAACTACTTGAATATTATCAATATTTATTAATTTCAGAAATATTGCTTGAACTATCTATTTATTAAGCTAAATTTAATATAAAAAAATCAAATTATTATAGATAAATATACCTATATTTTCAATATATCTAGTATTGATTATTTTTTTATCTCTATGTTTTTCTTTACTAAGAATAATTATGATATTAATTAGCAGATGGTTTCTATAGGAACTTCAAATATAATAAAAAGATCAATTAGAATAGTTTGATTTAATTTAATGGTAATAGTTTCTATTCCAGAATAATAAAGATCAAATTCTATATCAGTTTCATAAACATATTCTAAAATTCTTTTTTTATCATTATTAGTATAGACTTTAATTAGATAATTGACTTCTTGGATTTTATTTGGTATTATATATTGATTATTTTCTCTTTAATATATCTTTCATCATTTCTATAAAGATTTGTTTTCCAGATAAGCTAGTTATTATTTGTTATTTTATAGTTATTATTTCTTATCTTATTATTTATTTTACTAGAATACTCCTATTTTGAATTAACTTCTTTTCTCATTTTGACTTCCATTTTAATTTCAGCCTTCTCAATCTTTAACTTAATTTTGATCTTTCTTTTATTAATATTCTGATTTACTTTGAGAATTAATATGAACTGTGTGCTATAATTATTATATTTCTTAGAGTCATAAGGAATTAGACATTTAGCACAAAGACAAATATTAATAAATTTTAGTTAAGTTAATTATGATTGTCATTCTGGAATTAGTTATTAATATATTAACATAAAGATTTCAGTTACTAGAGCTTTTTTGAATTCTTTGTAATTAATATATTCTAGTTTATCTTTAAAGTTATCTTTATTGATATAACAAGATAGGATAGTCTTTATAATTTTATTATATTTCTAGTATATCAAAGTAAGTATTCTATTTTTACATAACTTCCAAATTATTTCATTATTTTTTCTTTAGTTTCTATAATTAAATATATAAATATAATAAGAACAAAAATATTTGATCAAGTAATATCTTTCAATACCATATATTTCAAATATAGAGATGTAAATATTATACTGAGAGTATATGGATAAGTTTAGTTTTTCTATATTTATATAGTCTTTATAATATTTATTCTTGAATATATTTTATTTAATTACTATTATCATTCTTAAATTATCTACATAATATTAATATTTATGATAATATTTTACTTATTTATCTAGCTAAAAACAGATAAAAGTCAATTTTTTGATTAGAAACTTGATTTTAATGATTAGAATTTTATTAAAAAATTACTGATTTTCTATCTCAATCCACTAATTCTTATAAGAGCTCTTATCTAAAAGAATAGAAAGATTATTAGAAACTTAAAACTTTATATTGATCCATATGATTAATTCTTAATAGCATATTTAGTATTTATAAGTTAAGTTCAAAAGTATATATCAATACTAATATTCAGTCAGACTCTTCTAGTTGAACTTTTATTTTGAGTTATAATATTTGATTTGATCAAATTTTCTTTCTAATCAGTCATATTTTTTCTAATTAATTATCTTATTATTAATTTGAATTTCTTTCTTATAGATATAGATATATCAATCTTTGATATTCTTCTAGTAATATATTGAAGTATTCTTTTAAAATCAACTTTATCTAATATTTAAATAATTATTTATATCTGCATTCAAGAATTTTTGGCAGTTTAATAAAAAAAGTTCTAATCTTCTAGTTGCTATTCTTTAAATTCTTCATTACTATCAGTTGATTTATTATCAGAAAGTTCAGAATCATTTATATTAGATTCAAGATTTATAGAATTTCTTTAATTATGAATATACTAAATATTAACCTTTTCTTTTTGTCTATTCTATTTTAGTATCATAATATATTTTTTGATATCAATATTAATATTTACTTTATTTAGTAAGTTCATATTGATTATTATAATATCAGTTTTAACTTTTGTGATATCAATCTCTATTGGAATTATAATTCTATTAATTATGATTAGAAACTTATTAATTACTTCTAATAGCTACTTGATATGATTATTTATATTTATTATTATTATATTTAATTTTTTTTGTATTTTAATATTTTGCTTTTTGAGAAATTTATGATTAACCACATATTCTGAGACTCCAATATTGATAATAAGGTTAATAGGTATATTTCTAACTTTGACTTCATATCAAGCTGAGATAGTTTTAATTCTTGCCTAATTAGTTATCCCAGTCATATTCTGCATTATCTTATTTCTTTAGACATCTTGATATGTTATTCTGGTGAAGTTTTAATTAATTGCATGATGATGATATTGATCTTTATAATAGTAAAATCATCTAAAATATCATAAGAAATAGCCTAGAAGATAAGTACTGATAATTTAGCTTTGATCTTTCCCTTTTTCTTTTTATTTTTTGGTTTATTCTCAGCTTTCTTAGATACTATAAGTATTTTTTCAGCTTGTTTAATCTCTTTATTTATATTATCTTCTGAAAGTTTTATCTTAGTTCATTTATATTTTCTAATTAAGTATTTATGTATTATCAAGAGTATTAAGTTTGATATATTATAAGTATTATTTTCAGTATTAGTAAATATTTAGATAATATTAGTAAGTATCTGAATCTGTAAAAGAAGAGTATTAATATTAATTAGCTAGGTATTATTTATTTTAGATACTTGTATTGTGATAATATTATTTTATCCAAAAGAATTATTACTAATAGTTACTAAGTTTATATTATAAATTAATTATTAACTCTATTAGTTAGTTACAGAAATATTATTTATATTATAAGTATTCTGATAAAATTATTATATATATCCAGTCTGACCATATTTATAATAGGTTAGTGAATTTCTAAGACTTTGTTAATTCTTATTCCTGTTATATATTCTGAATTAATAAGTTATTTTCTTGATAATTTCAACTTGTTCTAATCTATTAATTAAGTTTTGAAGAGTTTAATTTAATATATTAATATTAATAAATAGTACTGCTTGGAGTTAGTAATAAGTTTATATTATTTCTTTAGTACTGACTTCTTTAATAATCTTAATCATCTTGATAATATTATTTCATATACCATCTGAGTTAATATTAATCTATTTTTTAATTTCAGATTTAAGTTTTTTTTTGTAAATTCATATATAATAATCTGCTAGATAATATCTATCAGGATTGACTTTCTTGAATAACTGAAAAAAGTGATTAGTATATTCTTCTATAGTTTCTTTTTGCTTTAATATTTCAAGTTTGTCCTGTCATTATTTTACTTTTTGATTTATCTGAAATTTTAGGATAAATCAATATTTGAAGTCATATTCATTATGCTATTGATTTGTTCAAATATTTAATCAAAAGTTAGTATTAGTATATCTCTGATCAAATTAAGTAATAGTGATTTCTTCAAGATAATCTTATATAATTTGAATTTTTCTTTCATCTGTAATTCTATTAATATAAGCAATAATTTTGATAATTTACTTAATCAGATCTTGATTTTTGACTCAGAATTTTCTAATTGATATCAAGATCTTTTTTAATTATTAGACTAATTTAGCATTCATGACTTCAGTAAAATTGATAAGAGCTTGAATCAAGTTATCCATATTATTTGTTATTTTGTTTATTTTGAATTCTTTATTTACTTTATTAACTTCAAGTTCTTCTTTAATTAGTAGAATGATTTATTTATAATTATTATCACAGTTTTCTGATTCCAATTCAATTTTTAAATAGTAATTTGTTAGAGAAGAATATTAATTTGATATAGTAATATTCACAGAGAGAGTATCACAAATATTACAAATAGATTAAAGTTTTATGAATTTGGAAAAATTTATATACTATAACTATGAGTGAAAAAGGATAATTAGACTAATTTTATCAGTTAATCTAAATTTTATGCTAATATCTTCAGATATCATTTAATATGATCATTTCAAAAGTAATTATGAAATAGAGTAAAGAAAAATTTGTGTATTAATTATTAACTAATCTATTCTTTTTATTTCTATACTTTTTCTAGCTAAAAGCTTTAAACTTGGATTAATCAAATTATTTAATTAATAATATATTTTATTTTTTCTAAACTAAAGAATCTAACTAATTTAACATCTTTTCTGATAGAAAAAATCTAATCAATACATCATCTTTTCTAGTAGAAAGAATCTAACCTATATGTCATCTTTTCTAATAGAAAGAATCTAATCTATACATTATCTTTTCTGATAAAAAGAATCTAATCTACATATTAGAATTATAATTCTAATAAAATAATTTTTACAAGTATTTTTCTTAGAGAAAAGATAATGTATACAGTTTTATTTTATTTTATTTTATTTTATTTTTTTTCTTGCTTTTATAAAGATTCAAGAGATATTTATTTTATACATTTTTATTATCTTTTGCTATATTAGAAGTAATACTATTCTAATTCTATATAATTTCTTTATTACATTAATAGGTTGAGTAATAGTAAAAGATAGCTTAAAGAAGAAGTAATATAATTTATTATACTAAAGAATGTGAATAATTATGCTGAATAATTATACTAAAATATGCTGGAAAATTATCATAATATATATTATTAACAGATAATGTATTATAATCTACAGTATTAATAATATGTGCTAGCAAAAAAAAATAGAAGATGCAATATGATCTTATATACTAAAGAATGCTAAAAAAAAGATATAGATATAGTTATAAATATAATGCTGGATAATGTTAAATAATAGAGAGTTAAAAAGTATATAATATTATAGTCAGAATGATTTTCTTTATGATTTTTAGAATTGCTAATTTTAATAAAATAATTATAATATTATATATAATAATTTTTCTAATTCCTTATAGCTTATGTATTTTTTTTAATAATAAATTATCAGAATCTAGACTAAAATTCATAAAATCATACTACTTATCAAATGATATATTACTATCATTCTTATCATTATCTGTCTCTTGAGAAAGTTAATCAAATATCAAAGATTTATCATTCTGAGATATAGTAATACAATTTACTTCAAGTTTATTCTTGATTTTATACATAGTAATTAGAATAATAAAATCTTTTTTATTATAATAAATCTTTATTTTATTATTATTCTAATCTATAGTATATTTATATTTTTTGAAAAGTGAATTTAGGAATATTAATATTGATTTAGGAACTCATATAACTATAAAATCTTTACATATAGTAAAATCCAAAGAAAATATTATTAATAAATTATGAGTAATATCAATAAATTCTGTTAGAACAGTAGTAATATCACTAAGATCATATTTTTCTGTTCTATCTATTTTTCTGTCTATATATTTAGTAATATCTTCTAATATAATTATAAGTTTGATATTACTATCTAATATTAATACTAAAATTTTTAAGTATTTAATTTTAATTGATATAGTTATAATACTAATTACTAGTTCTTTCTGATAAATAAAATCTATCTCTATAGAATTATTCAAAGTCTTATTTTTCTTATTTGAATCAAATATTTTGAGGATTAGTTCTTAATAATTATTATTATTTTATAATAACTCTTTAGGTTTATCTTGAATAAAAGATAACTTTTCTATAAAAGCAGATCTTATAAGATTAAAATTAGATTTAAAACTTTATAATAAATATGAAGGTAATAATTTTTTTAATATATTCATAATAATTTTACAGATTTCTTCTGGAAAGATTTGTTTTAACTTAGAAATTCAAGATTTTAATCCTTTTTTCTTAGACTTAGATTTTTTGAAATTCTATTTTTGATTTACTTTTTTTTTGACTTAGTGATATTAACTTATATACTCTCAGTTTTAGAGGAGATATTATCAGAATCAGAATCAGAATCAGAATTATTATTAGAAGAGTTATAATCTAAATCTAAATTAGAATTAGAATTATTGATAGCTATATTAATCTTATCTTTTTTCTTAAATTTACTTTTTTTTTATTTTTAAATATTTAGAAGAATTTGAATAATAATTGATTCTATGATATTTTGAATAATGATATTTGAATAATATATTAATAATATATACTTCCTTCATTTTTTGTGATATATTTTTAGATACATCTTTAATTATAGTCTTATTTATTAATAATTCTGACATATTCTTAGTAATTTTATCTATATCATCATTAGAAGTATTATTTTTTTTATTTAATAAGAAAGATATAATTTTATTTATTATTTCTTTATTAATAGTATCTATTAATGATTATAAAATAGAAAGGTCTACTAAAATACTAAGATGATCTATTACTTTATTTATTCAAAGTTATTCTTGATTATTTAAGCGTAAATTAAGATTCTGATATATTTTATCTAATTCTATTTAACTAGATCATAATAATTATTTTTCTTAACTTTGAGAAAAAGTAAGTTATGTAGACTAAAGAGAAGTAAACTATGTAGGCTAAAGAGAAATAGTTAGTACTAAAGCTAATTGTAATTTTATCATATTTATTTTAGCTTGAATTATATCACTACTATTAAAATATGATTTATTTTATATATTATCAGCTGAAGTTTAATTGGGAATTAAGTCAAGTGATAGTTGATATTTAAGTTATAATTCTTTAAGTAATATAAAGAAAGCTATAATACTATTAGAATTTACTCTTTTCATTTAAATAAAAAGCTTATCAGATAAATAAGTCATAAGAAATTTCAAAGTATTAGTATTATTATCAGATATATTTAATAGATATTAATAAATTCTAGCTTCATATATTTCTGAATTATTATTAGTTTTAAATCTTTCTTGAGATATTTTTGAATAGCAGACTGACAAGTACTAACTATTCTTTATAGATAGGTATTTCCAAGTCATGCTTTAAAATAAGCTGAAGTATCAATATTATTTTCTATATATTGAGCTAAAACTGATAAATACTTTCCTATCATTTTTAATTTATAAATATCTGCCTTATATATATTAATAAAAGTATTGGTATTTATATTATTAGCATCAATAATTATTATATCAATATAGCTAATAGTTATTTTAATCCTATTATAATAATCATCTGATAATTTCTGTTCAATATATGATAAAATATGGGCAAGACTTGTTTAAATAGTTTGATAAATATATTATCTATTGGTGATTACTATATTCATATTTATAAATAAATTATTCTAAAGCACAAAAATTTGCTGATTTAAATTCAAAAATTAATTATTGTGAATTATACTTCCTATTTTTTCACTTAATATATAACTTGTCTTTTAATTCTTGAATTTATTATAATATCTATCAAAAAACTAATCTTAATTATATTTTAATAATCTTTTATCAGCCTGATATTATTATAATTTCTATTTTAAATAATAAATAAATATCTTAAAAATAATTTCAAGAATATATCTAAGTTTATATTAATCTTTTTATACTAGGCTTGCATTATATTATAAATACTTCTTGCATATTATATTTTTGTTATAATTCTCTGTCATATCTTTGACAGTTTTAAAGCTTAAAAATAAGTATAAATTTTTTAAGTAATAAAGTATTAATCTACATTTGCATTCCTCTTTCCAATTGTTAAATAATTTTCTATCAGTAATGATATTTTTTCTATTTATTATTATAAGCTATAGTTATTAAAGTAAGATTATTTTGAAAATTATCTTACTTCTGAATAAGTTGATTAATATAATTCTGAAGATTAGCATTTTATTATCTAAAATAATTGACATCTTATTATAATTATAATATTCGATTATTCTAATTATTCTGCTAGACTATAATATTATCTATATTCTGATACATATTTTAATAATTAAGACAAATAATATTTAAGAAATTAAGAAATCTCTAATGCTATTTATAATATTTATAAAATTATTTAATAATATTTCAGCATCTTGAATATAATTTTTTCTATATGCTGAGATAGCTATAATTTACCATATATTCTATTATAATATTTTTAGATTTTATTTAAATATAAAAGCTCTATAAAAGATATACAAAAAAGAAGAATATAGCTATTTTTGACTCAAAAATATAATAAAATAATTAGAAAAATAGTATAATTATCAAATATATCATTATCTATTAAAGATTAAGACTCAGGCTAGCTTTTCTAAATGCCAAATTTCTAATAAATTATATCAATATGATCTATTATCTCATGTTTATAATAATCAAAAAAAAGAAAAAGTATATTTATACATCTTGATACTAATAGATATAATAATAAGATTTAAATATATGATAATATTAATATCAAAAAATAGTTTAAAAGTTTGAAATATAATCAAAAAAATATATAATAATTTCAAAAATTCTCTCACATAATCAGTATTATTGATAGTAGATGATGTAGGAGAGTTTAAAGAAGTATTCTTTCAAGAGATAGAATATTATAATATTTCTATAAAAATTATTAATCTTTATAGTTTTGAAAGTTTAGCATTAGTTAAAAAATTCAAGTAGAATTTGATAAGAAATATATATAAATTTAATATGCTATAGAGAGCAAACTTAGAAGAGGTGAATATTCTAAATTATGAAATAAGATATTTCAAAAAATTAATAAAAATATAATTAATAAATATATCTCTATCATATGTGATAATATTATAGAAAGTAATTTCTAAAGTAACTATCAAATCTAAAAGATCTATTAGAAAAGATGAACTATGATTACAAAAAAGAATAACTATGAGATATTTATTAAAATCAGATGAGTTAGAAGAAGAACATATGTATAGAAAAACTAATATATACTTCTTATTATATTTATATAAGATCAAGAAAGTTATTGTAAGCAAGAATTTATCATAGCTAGTTTTATATTATCTTGAGAATGAGTTTATTGAATTTATAGCTTATTTAATAGATTACAATTCATATTAACTATTTAAGTGAGAAGAACTTCAAGTAATCAAGAATTCTAAAAAAGTCAAGTATCTATCTGATAAATTTATATAAAAATATCATTTCTTTGTGATAAAGCCATAAGTCTTTAACTTAAGATTAATATATTTTATTCATATTTTCAATAATAAATTTGACAGTATATAATAATATATCAGAAAATGTAGTAGAAGTATTTTAGCAAGAACTGATCAAATTAATAATCAAAATATATATCTTTGGTCATGTGAGAATAGTAAATATTAATTTGAATATCTATTTTCATTAATCTAAATGAAATTTGAGTGATATCTCTTATGTTATCATACTTATAAGCATAACTGTCAATATATTTTCAAAAATCTATTAGATAAAAAGTTTCTGCTATGTACATTTAAGTTTTTAGATAATTTATGCTTAGATAAATATAATAAGAAATTAAAATTGATATTTGAGTTCTAGAATATCCAATATTTTCATGTTATTCCAAAATATTTTTACTCTAATAGCAAGGCCAATCTAGATTTACAAAGATTATATAACCAAAAAAAGTGAGTTATATGTAAAAGAAAGAATATAGATCTTATTTGTATTCTATTTGATTATGATTTATTTCTTTATATTAAATATATATTAATCAAAAAAGATTATTTAACAAATATAGAATAAATCTGCAAATATAAATATAATATCATATATTAATAAAAATAATTACTTTATTGCTAAATTTCATTTGTTAAACTTATTTAAAATATTAATTAAAATTTTCTTGAATTTAGCTAAAGATAGATTATTATATTTGATCTTATTTATTAATAAATTTTAATATTTATATGCAAAGCTAATTATCTGATATTATATGAAGTTTAATAAAAGAAATCTAGTATAATTTGAAAAATTCAAGAAAGTGATATGTGAAAATCAAAAATCTCTTTACTATTCTAAACTATTATGATTTATTCTTTATAAATAAAAATTTCAGATAGAACTTTAATCAAGATTACTTGTGAAACTTCCAGATTATAATATCTTATTTTTGATAGTTGTGAGAGTTTTTCTTATGATTTAACTATCAATTCTTTAAAACTATGGTCTAATATAAGGCATCTCAAATTTAATTTTAACTTTACTAAAAAAGAAATCAAAGATATATATATTTATATTGATAACAGAATACTTTGTGAAATTGCAAACTGAAATCTGAAATTTCTAAGTCTTAGTTCTTCTAAATTCTCTGATAAATCTTTAAGTAAAATTGCTGATTTGTATCTAAACTTAAACTATTTTAGTTTGAGATATAATAAATATATTACTAATATATCTATGATTGATATTATATATTTCTATCTCAAATTATATTATTTTAGTTTGTGATATTATAGTATTATAGATAAGATATTAAAAGTAGTAGTATATTCATATTTTGAACTCTAATATTTGAGATTGATATTTTATAAAGATATTTCCAATATAAAGATTTGTAAGATTACTACTTCATATCAAAATATTATAGATTTTTCTTTTGAGAATTATGAGATAAGTAACATATCAATTAAAAAAATTGTATAATCATGTTCAAGAATCTGAAATCTTAATCTGAATTGGTATTATATAACTAATAAATTTATTTGTGAAATAACAAGATCATATCCAAGGCTAGAAGAACTACTTCTTCTAAATTGCTTTATTACTGATATATCAATTCATAAAATATTTAATCATATAAGAATCTACATAGTTTTAATCTCAAAAAATATTATTTTATTACTGATAAGATAATTAATACCCTTATGACTAGTAATCTATATATTGATATTAGAGAATTTTAAGTAATTTACTATATCATATTTATTAGACTAACTATTACATAGAATAAAAAATTAGGTATATATATATATAATAATAAGAATTAATATTTTTTTTGATATAATAATTAGTAACTTATTTTAATTAAAATGAAAATAGAAAAATTTAATTTACTTGAGAAACTTGTTCTAAATATAAATAAATATAAGAATTCAGAAAAATATAATAGTAAGAATTTAATTCCTTAATAGTTCTTTATATACTTAATTTCAAATCAGATTAATACAGAAAAATTTACTGAAGTTGTTCATCTTTTGTCTGAGAATAAATTATATAGAATATTTAATGATAAAAAAGAGAATATTAGATATATTAAATATGATAATGTTATACTTATTAGACACTATCTTAAGGAATCTAAATATATATATCTTAAATTAATATATTTAATAGTTCAAAATCATATTATAAAGATATTATATTCTGAATTATAAAGCCTGATAAAATTTCAAAACTGGATTTATTTTCTCCAGAAAGAGATACTATAATTATATTCAAGAATTTATATGTTAATTCAAAGAAAATTCAAGAAAAGATTATATTCTATTTTATTGAGAGACATCTATTATTCTAATATTTCTTTAATATATATTTCACAAAACTATTTTGACTGTCTAAAACTAATAAAAAAAAACTTAAAATATATTATATTTTTTAATGACTCTTATATCTTAGATAAATTAAACAGAATACTTTATTAATATATTAATAACTAATATAATATATATAAAATTATTAATAAGTATTTATGTAAATAGAAATTTATTATTTTTAATTTAAGTATATTTTCTAAGCATCTATATAGAGTATATATCAGCTGAGATATACTAATTAGTTAACTTTATGAATAGAGTGTAACTTTAAATATGCAAGATATTTTTTTGTCTCTTGTAATTACAAAGCTAACACTGTGATAAAGTTTTACCTATATAGTTAATCCTCTATATATATATATTCTTAAAAATAAGCTGGAATATACATATATAAAGAGTATATATATATAAAGAGTTAGTATTTTATTAATTACATATAATATATATATTATTTATTCATAATAATGAAAAATAAAATTAAAATACTTATTTATTATTTTTGATTAAAAAAATTATCTATATTTATTTGTTTTTTTACATTCATCAACTTTAAATCAATATAATAATTAAGAGTATTAATATATTTAAGTAACTCTTTAAAATCTTCTTGTTATTGCAAAAAGAAATAAACTAATTCTAAACTTTTTATAACATTATTAATATTAACTACTAACAGTTTAGTATTATTATTAATTTTATTATCATTAATATAAATATCTGATAGTTTTTTATATATATTAATAAGTCTTTCAATAAATATATTATCATTAAACTCTTCATAAATTAATTCTTCTTCCAGATAATATAAAAATTCATTAATTGACATGCTATTAGATAAGTTAAGATCCATAATTACTTGTATAAGCTCTCCATCCATTAGTTCATTATTGCAAAAAAGTTTACTTAAGTTAGTAAGTATTAGTATTAGTTGAAAGAATATCAGTATACTTTCAACAGTTACTGATTATTACTGATATAATTTTATTCTAGCTTTAATAATATAATTTATGATCTGTAACATATTTATTTTTAATTCTTTTATATCATTCTCTTTTTAAATTTTATTTAAAATTCATCTAATATGTAAATGATAATAGTGTCTTTTAAAAAAACTGATAATTCCTATATCTATTAGTTGAATTTTGGCAGTTATATTTGGAGAGAAAAAATATATATTAACATTTGAAAGATCTATATTAATTATTTTATGGCTTAAGTAATTATCCAAAAGTAATAATACTTATTAATCTTTATGTTATTTAATTATTTTCTTATTGAATTTCTAAAGTTATTCTTGAAAAATTATTGCTAACATTCAAGTTTTCTTATTATTATGATATGTATCTGGCAAATTACTAATATTAATATTAGTAAAATATTACAATTTTGCAAATTTATCAATTATTAATGAATTTAATTTATGAGAATTATTAGTATTTATATACAGAGTAATTATAAGTCTTTTCTTATTCTTTTTACATTCAGTAAGTCTGTGTATGAATAATATTTAATCTGATATTAATCTGTAAAAAAGATTAGTTTCATCTATATTATATAGTCAACCCTCTATATAATCATCATCTCAAGAATTCAAAATCAAGTAATTATATAGAGATGTGCTTATATAGAAAATTTTTATATAATTATCATTATAGGAAATTGAAAATTTTGGTAACTATATAAATTTTATAATATAAAATAAAATTTTATTACTTATATTCAAAAAATGAAGTAATTAAATCTTGTTTTTTTGATATTTCATAATTATGTTCTTATTAAATAAGTTTTTTGTACAATAAACTTATAGTATTAAAATTGAAAGAATCTACAGTTTTTAATTACTCATTATATCTAATTACCTTTTATAATGATTCAATAGCTTCCATTGTCATTATTAAAGATGGTATTTCATCATCTGATTCTTGATTCATTTCATTTTTTTCTTGAGATTTTATCAATGTAATAATACCATTATCATCAAGAATTTCTTTAGTAGGAACTATTTCATTAATAGTACGTAAATATGCTTCAGCTTTATCTATTACTTCATAATTACTTGATATAAAATCAGAAAGAATTATTTGAATCGCATTATCATCTGTTACTATATCATCTTTAGTAAGTTATACTGCATTTGTAATTTCTGATTAATCAGTTTTGAGTAAAATACCAGTTTTTTTCCAACAGTTTTGAATTATAGTATTGATTACTTTATTCTACATGTGAGTAATAAAATTAATAGCTTGCTTCATATTAAGTTTATTTCTTGAATAAAAAAATATATTAGATTTATAAATATAATTAAATCAACATAATTAAAACTTACTTCTTAATATCAATATTATTTTTAAATTATCTAAGAAGATAATGATAATATTGATATTTATATTTTGCTTTAAAGCTTTTGATAATTTCCACATCTATTAGTTGAATATGTGTGGTAGTATTAGATGGAAGGTATTGAATTTTAATATGGATAAGTTCTAATAAAGAGTGATTTCGATTTTGATTTTGGTAAGAGAATGAATGATCTTGATTTTGTCTACTTGTAGATTGCAACTCATCAATTTTATTATTAAAAATCAATTCAAAGTTTTCATTCTCATCAGATTCATGTGAATTAAGTAATTAAAATGGTATATGAGAAGGTGCATTATCAACAAGCAAGAGAATTTTCTTGTTTTGAGCATGAAAAATAGAATCTTGAGAATATAGCCATTCTTCTCAAATATCACTTCACATTCATATCTTGCTATTGTTTTTGTATATAATAGGTAAGTGATTGATATTAATATTGGCAAAGCATCAGAGTTTTTTAGAAGTGCTGATAACCAGAGAATAAAGTTTGTATCTTCCTATTGTATTAGTATTAAGTAGTATAATTAATCGAGATTTGTTCTAAAATAGTATTAGATTAAAATCTTAAAAAAGTTTTAGCGTAATAAAATATTCTTATCATTTTAGTTCCTGCTTTTTTCTTCTTTCCTAATATTTGCATTGGAATTATGTGAAAAAAAGATCTATTTTATTCATATTATATATATTGTTAAGATCATAACCTGAAATTATAGCTTGAAGTATTATGCATGCTTTAGGTAATAATGCAAGTGGTATACTATTTGCTTCTTTATAAAGCATAATTTTTTATATATTATTATATTTCTTAAATTTTTCAAGCCAGCCATTACTAAACTTTTGAGCTTCTTTATCAATTTCAAGTTCTTTCATGAAAATATGTACTTTTTCCTTGAGTAATGCGTCTGTTAAAACTAGTCCTGCATTGATATTTATCTAGTCAATCCACAAGTTCATTGCTACTTTAACTAGCAGATATTTTGAAGAGTGGTAATGATAAATTTTTTCTGTGAAGGCAGTAACTTCAAGGTGTAAGTATTAGTTTTGTTTGGCCAGGATTTTTGTAATTATTGAGTAGTTAAGTGTTAATATCAGATAATGGTTAGAAAATTCTTCAGCAATTTCATGATGTTTAGCAGAAGGATTTTTTTAAGAATATTCGCAAATTTCTTTTCTTTACACATCACTAAGATGATTACACTTTTTTTAGAGACTGATTCTGGTGATATTATAGAAAAAGAATATTTGAATGTGAAGTTTTAAGACACATTTAAAAATTATCATGATAAAAAGGTAACCTACTGTAAAATATCCTAGATATTCATTTTACTCATTGAAATCTTGCAATTTTAATAGCTGAAAATAGTAAAATATAATCTCTTGTCCCACTAAAAATGTGAAGAGAAGGTAGTCAAAGGATATTTCATAAAGTTTTTGATTTTTAAAATCATATCATATAATTTTGTAACTGTATTGAGAGCTTTTAGCTAGAGGTAGAATGAGAGATTTGGTGACTGTGATTATAAATAAAATGTGACCTTAGAGAGGGCAAAATTATAGAGAATTTTTGATTATCAAAAATGAGTGACTTTATGGAGGTTGTGACTATATACATGGTAACTATATAGAGGATCGACTGCATTCTATCTGAAATTTTCAAGTTATTAGCTAGTTGTTTAGCTTTCTTAATTAAAAGAGTGTTACTTAAAATAACTTTATCTTGATAAATAAAAATAAAACTCATTCAGAGCAAGTTCAAGCTCAGAAATCAGTATGGTCTTATGTTATTTTGCATTTAATTGAGTAATTTTAATGCTAAGTATTTCATTACTCTTTTTCAAGATTCTTAATATAGTCAAATCATTTACTTGAATTCCCTATTTTTTTTTGATTTAATTGATATATTCTTTCCTGATTAGTTTACTGTTTTAATGAGTATATAAATAAAGTTCATACTTTTGAGAATTAGATAAATTGACTTTGTTTTTTGATATTTTTATTTGAATATTATAATGCAGACAAGTGTTTATGTGAAATAGATATAAGAAATATTAATACTATTAGAGTTAAGTAATGAATAATAAAATAATTTGCTTGAAATTATTTCTGTTTCTCTTATATATCTTTAATAATCATTATTTCATTTAGTTCTTTATGTCTATATTGGATAAACAAAATTTAAGTTTTCACTTCTAATAAAGATGTTAATTATTTCTTTCATGAACAATTACAAAATTCTTTATGTAATTCATAATACCAAAGGTAAATCTCTAATATTTCTTTCATGAATGATTACAAAATTCTTTATTCATCATTAATTCTTTATTTATCTGACCTGTTAATATTAAATGAAGAAATAATAAAAGACTATTAAACAATGACAATTCTTTAAAATAGAAACAAAGTGTAATCAATAATATAATGCAATATGTAAGTATTACAAATCACACTCTTTATATGATCTTTACTTTGTTTAGATATTCTGTGTAATGGGAATTATCATTTGTTGCACAAAATCACATGAAAATCACGGGCGTGCATATAGGAAGGATGGATTTCATATAGCAGGAAGTGTGCAATGCAGAATATAGAGGGTGTGCATATATTTACTAACTCCCGAGCTTGGGAATGGGACTTGGCGTGCATATATGGAGGGTGTGCATATATGGAGGGTCGACTTTATGCCCTCTTCTACAATCAGTGACGCCGGTGGGATTCGAACTTGATTGGCTTTCGGCTTGTCGAGTCTGATTCGGTTATTTAGATTTCGTGCGTCGTTTAGGTCTTGCCCGGGAATCGAACTGATCCACGCGAACCCCTCTCAATTCCCATTTTCAGATCATCGCAAATAGAAGAAAAGTTACGCATATTATGGAAAAAGAAACGTGAGGAAAATACGACAACTTGCCCAGGTCGAAGTGCTACCACAATCTCGAGTTGAGGGAAACTAAGTTCTCCACCTTCGAAGTCACCAAGAGCTACCAAGCAACATAGACTATTTGACTCGTCGTGTTCGTCTCAATGGAAATCGCTTATTGAAATTGATTATGTTATTGAAAAAATATTAAATAAACATTCACCATTTTAAATTTAGAATTTTTCATACAAGCTTTGTTTATATTCCTCAACAAACTTATTAATACTAATCTCCATACTCTCCCCAATGACAATTATAGCGGGAAGGGTCCTCATCTTCGCGATAGGTCCATTCCTCGATTGAATCAACTGTGATCTGAAAATCCGGATTGTTCCCATTCCACCATGCAACGAATTTTTCAGGAGTAGTGAGCCCTTTTTCTTTGAGGTTGAACATATACTTGGGGTCGGGAAATTTGAGAGTGTATTCATAAAATCTCTTAAGAGAAACTTGATGTTAGAATGAGACGCAAGCAATTAGTAATTTTTCTCCAAAACATGTTGAATCAGAATCAATAAGATACAATACGGATGCTGTGCTTAATAGTTAATTTTTTAGATTCTTCAGAGTCACTATCATCTTCGTCAGGTGAGTACAAATCATCCTCTGAAAATTAAATTTAATGACTTCAATATTTAATAATACTTGGAAAAAATCGGTACTCTCAATACCTTGTATCTGATACTTTTTAGTTAGGTCCACAACATTAGAGTTATTTTCTTCTTTGGAAGGGTTTTTACAATTTTCAACAGATGTATTTTGAGCGTTGGTAATATTCATCGTCACACGTTGATTAAAAAGAAAACTGACAGCATGATTAAAGATCCATTTGATTGGCCAAAATCTGATCGTTATTTAATTGGTCAAAATTAGAATTAAATTCCGATTGGCTCATACAAACATACAGAAGCGAAAATACAAGAAATCTCTAAATACGTCACAAGTTTAAAAATTATATGTCTAGGCCACACAAATTTAATTTATTGGTTCTCGTAACATGAAATTTTTTAAATAGACCCGGCCGGCCGGCTTTTTTTTTAATTTTATATGTAACAATTTATAAATATATAAAAAATTTTTTATAAAAATTTTCAAAATTTGACCCGGCCGGATTACAAGAACCAATTAATTAACTTTACATGACCTTAGTATTTTTTTCTTTTATACGTTCATAAAAAATTTTAATATGTATTTATTAGTTTTTTTTATATGTATTTATTAGTTTTTTTTATATATATTTATTACAAAATTGTTTTGAACTTGTACGTACCTGTATGACAAATAAATAATAAATTGAGCAAAATTTAATATATTTTTAATTCATATAAGCGCGTCAAATATAGTAATTTTCAAAACTTTCGTGATAAAAATGCCGAAAAGCAAAATTAATCATGGCCCCTGTTCTATCTATAATTGTGATAAAAGCTCTAAAGATTTTCGATATCTATCTAGCTTGGCAATAAAAAAGGCATCTATTAAAGGAAATCTTCAATCGTATCCTTATTTGCTACCTGGTTACCAAATTTGTAGTCCTCAATTGTTAAAAATCAGTTACCTATACCTGCACCTGCACAAAATGAGTCCTATAATGAAGCATCTACTCTAACATTACCAATTAACCTATCACTAGGTGATCAAATTAAAAAAATGACAAGCATTTTATATACAAAAAGATATGATAATGTAATACTTGATCCTAATGAGTTTGATAAAATGCTTGTGGAGGCTGACCCGGATCTGAAAAATTTTTTTGCTGATATGTGTGCTATGTTAATACCACAGGACCGCTTGCCTTATAATAAAAAAGAAGATAAGAAAAAGATCGTTGCAATCTTATACTTAATGGTGGGAATATGTAATAAGCATGTTGATAATTTTAAACTGGAACTTGCTTTGTATCTTGCAGGTTCTGGTGCAACTTGCGATGCAATTAATACTTTAAGCAATGCTGAAATTTTGGTTACCTATCAAATAGTATATAATTACAAAAATAAAATTGCTGGCGAACATCCAATAAGGATAAAAAAATATTTTAATGAAAATAAAAATCTTTTTTACATATACAATCTGGATGATTATCATAACATTCATGAAAATTGACATCCAGATAATACATCTCTTTCGGATGCAGTTCATCTAGCAACATGTGTATGCAAAAAGATTGAAAGGTCAAATCCTGTACCAGTTATATTTAATAATAAGTCTGTTCATAATCCAAATAATATTGATGTATCTATTATTTGTGAAAGGCTTATTAACTAATATCAATATTGCTTCGATTTGTCATATTCTCAACAGATAGCTCAATGAAATAGTTTATCTTTTCCTAACTTTGATAGAATAGATCAGCTTTCAATATATTTTTATGATAATGCTATTGAAGAATGAAAAGATGAATGCAAAATGAAAAGTGCAATCTTAGTAGGAGTAAAGGAACAACAGCTACATTCCATGCAAGATTATCTAAATGCACTTAATATTATCTTAGACTATAATAAAGAAATAGGTCATCTTGATAGTAATGTAGCACCAATCATCACTGACTAGCCAGATCAGCATTATATTTGTCAAGCGCTTACTCATTTTCACAACAAAAATAATACTTCAATACCAAAAGAAATAGTATCATTTATTCCTTTACTTGAACCCTTGCACGTCGCACTTAACATAAAAGAGCAAGTAATGAAAATTTATTATCCATTTTTTAAAAAGCTCTTCCATTTTGTATTTGAAGAATGAAAAGTTCTGGCAAAAAAGCCAAGATCATGGAGAACAAATCTTCTGCTTGAGTTGGCATTTACTGCATGGATCAAAATTAAAGAGCATATTGTAAGAAAGTTTATTTTTCTTTAAAAAAATATCAAGTATCAGATTATTATAGAATTGTTAGACAATATTGTACCTGCTTTTCTTGATATATATGCTCTGTTATTTCGATCCGAATTATTTGATAACTATGTAAAAACAATTTTCCATATATGAATATTCACCTTGCAATAGCATCACAAAAATTATAACAAAGCTCTATTGGCATTTTTATCAGATCTATTCTATTGAGAAAAAATTGAATATTCAATTAGAGAAGTAATTAAAAAAAATTTAGTTCAGTTTAATGATTATTGAGTGAAGAATATGCATAGTAGGATACGAGCTATAATATCTCCAAAAAATACTGCTGATAATATACAAAAACAGGCTTATCTTTTGGATTTTCATAAATATTCAGCTTTCCATAAGATGTTTTTGACTACAAAACAATATTCATATTTACCACGGGATCTAAAATTTTTAACTACTAAAATCTATATTTTTCTTATTTCACAATTTCAAGAAATTTACAGAAAAAATGAAGAAACTATTTTAATCAGCAACCAAATTCCATCTTCATTAAAGTGATAAAAAAAAAAAGAATTACCTATCTCATATAATCTTCCTACTCTAGGTAAAATAGAAATAACTAGCATGCCAACCGGATATAGTATATCATTCCCTCCCTTGTTTAATAATTGTGATCATTATTATAAAACATTAACTATAAATGATCAAATAATTATTCTAATATGCGGGCATGGGTTTCATCTAGAATGCTATAATAGAATGGAAAAAAAATGCAGATATTATTTAAATTACTACAAAAATGGTATATGGAAAAATGTCAATGCATTTTTAAAAGATTTAAATTCCAAAAAAAATTTTAATGAAGATTTGGATGATGATCAAGAAGATACTGAAGAAGATAATGATAATGTAGAAAAAACAGAAATCAATCAGTTAAATAGGCAGAAAATCATAGAATTAGAATTGTTTAGTAAAATTAGCGAAATTGATAACTGGTAAAAAAAAAAAAAATACGTGTAAACTTTTGAAATTCAAAAAAGATTTGGTAAGTTTGAGAAATACATTATTGAGTATAGTAAAACTTATGCCAGGCTTGAGTATTTGTTTGAGGTACGATATTGGTCAGATTATTCTAATTGTTTTTAAATAGTATAAGTAGACTTTAGTTGAACATAAAAAGCCCTGTTTTTTAAAAAATAACAGTATAGTAAAACTTTTTATTGAATCTGATTATACCAGATTAAATCTAAAGGTAGGTAGATAAATGAACTTCCAAGAAGGTTATGAAGTTTTGTGAATAATTAATATGCAATGTAACTTACTTTGCATATAAGCAAAAATAAACTTTTTCTTATTTAAGCATTATAAAAAAAATTTTGTCAATCAGCCAATTAAATGGATTTTTAATCATGTTATCTACATTATATTTGTTTATTGCTTTTTTACTTGTACCTGCAATTTATAATAACAATACTTTTTTATACTAACTGAATACCCATCAGCATGACATATTTAGTATCTAAGATTAAGGCACTTTTATTAGAAGAGCTATTAGACAGTCTTTGTGATGCATCTGCAGTTTACCTGGCAATAGAAAACAACCTTTTACCCCCTTTCAAGTATGTAAGAGGAGTGATAGACCATGCAGTAAATTCATTACTGTTGAAGATAGAAAGCAATGAACAAAAAACAAAAGTATTGGAAGTATTATCCCAGATTGGTAAAAATTCAGATTATGTGATATCAGTCATGCTAACTCCAGTCAATATTTAATGATGACTATGGTAAATGTGAATATTTAGTTTTGATATGTCATAACTAAAGATTGGGGAATGCCAGCCTGGAAGAGCTATGTTTTCTAGATGTAGAGAGTTTCTGCTCCTCTCTAATTATGCGTAACTATCAACCAAAATAATGACATTCTATAGTTTCTAAAAATATACATGTGTGATGGTAAATATGGCATAACTTATAATTTTGAAATTAACTAATATACCGGTACATACTGTTGTATTTACCATAGGTTGAGAGTAGATATATTAGTGTTCGAGGTCTTAAGGTGCTCAAGATGTTGAATATAGAAAAGGAATTGTATCCAGATCATTCTCGAGAAGAAATAGACAAGAATATTGATAAATTAAAATATAAACTTGAGGCAAGTATAAAATAGTATAAAGTATTATTACTCTCAAAACTAATAGGATTATATGTCTAGTATCCTGCATCAGAAATGGATACAAGTCTTTATGACTTGCTTAGACAAACACTCAAGAATGTGAATGTATCAAATCTTATGTGGTGTGATCCCAAAATGAGTATGATTATTAATGACAACTCATTCATGGTAAAAAATCTAGGACATAGATAGAAGAGTACTTTTTTGGAACTACAAGAAAATATGAAATGTGATATATCTGATTCAGTTATGACAAAGTATAATGAATTTATAAGTAATTTTAATAATTCAAATACTTCATGAATTATGAGAAATACTTTCCATAATAAAATGTGGAAAAAGGATGAAAGTATGATAATAAAAATAACCAAACATATTCTTGGAATACTTAAGTAATTTTCTGATAAATGATATACGTTTTCACATGTTACTAGTACACTTTTATCTAACCACATCATGTTGGTATATTCTATGCATTAGTGGTAAAATATGAAAAAATCTCATGTTTATGACTAGTACATCTCGCAGTGAACAAAGTGAAGGTACTTATATCACAGACGTTATAATTTCTTTACTTCAATTGAGTTTGGAAGACGATATTGTTTGTTTAAGTACAACAGAATAACAGAGTCTAGCAAGCAAAGCTAGACAAAATATAAGAGTAGATGAAGAGTAAATGAGAAAGAAGCCTGATATCATGGAATTGTTGAAATAGGATGAAAAGATTTTAGAGTTGATATATGTCAAGTCTTCACATATCATCTGTACTAATTCAAAAAAAGTAAATGATGGTGTAAAATTATAGAGAGAGATATTAGATAGGATAAGTTTTATAGATATATCATATAGACCAGTCAGAAATCAATTTGGGATCATAGAACTCCAGATTGCTGGTATGAACTTGCATCTCAATATTCTAGTAAAGGACTTGGATGGTATACCAAGATATTTCTACTTAGACCATTCTGAAATTCCATTAATATCACATACGTCACACACTAAATCTCTAGTTCGTTTATTATTAACCTTAAGAAATATAATGATCATTAATAAAAGCTTATTAGTACAGGCATTAGAACAAGCTAATACGCACTCACTCTGAAATGTTAATCCAAGTCCTACTATTTCATCTTCACCCTATAATTTTTAGGTAAGTATAGAGATATTATATAAATTATCATGTATTTTTATTGTATCGACCATACTAGTTTTGCTAATAAAGAATTTGAGTTGGGGAGATTATATATCATGTCATATGGTGGTCTTGTATTAAGATAAAAGTTTATACGTTGATTTTTCTATGCCTATTGTAGAACAATAATACTTCGTATCTGGTATGAGCTCTACTCTTAATGTAATGCACAGAAATATGATCGAATATTGAGATGTAACATCTATATAGTTATACCAGGAAATTAATTATATATTTATAGCACATCCCGAAATAGATTTAATATCTGAAATAGATTATATAATGATTATCCAGATATAGAATAACACATTATCAATTGATTGGGTAATTGTCTGATATCACCCAAAGGATCTGATTAAATAAAGATTTTTACATATACTGTAAATATATCAATCATAATTATTTTTTTTTTCTTGGCAAAAGTGATCGGCATTTTGAAAAAGAACACGCACATAATTTTTATTAATTTGAAATTTTGAATAAATATGTATCTTATATAAAAATTATTATTAAATATATCATCAAAACTTAAATTATTGAGACAACAAGTTACCAAGCTTGAGACTGAGAATACCAAATTAAAACAGATCATAGAAGAAATAGTTAATCTTAGGATCGAAAATACAAGACTAAAACAAATCATAAAACAAAATAGAACTACTAATGATACTTCACAGTCTTCAGTTTCTTCAGTATTATCAGTAACTCCACAAATGCCTATTTCAATATCTATTAATAGTCAGTTTGACAAGGATGATAACACCAACTCTATGAATCTAGAACAAACACAAAATAATACCCCTGAGAAATTTGTTTTTTCCAAAATAAATTCTAATAATACCCCAAGACAGATAGAAAATACATCTGATTCTAACTTATATCAATCAGAGACCAAATCATTGGAAGATAAGGAAATTGATGAACTCCTGAATTTGAAAGATAAGAAAAGGATTAGTAATATAGTAAGAGAGAGAAATAGGGAAAAAAAACTTCAAGATCAAATATCTTCCTATTCTGAGGTACAAAGTATAATTTTATCTGAAATTTCTCAAGATACCACATCTATTCTGATCCATGACCAGAAAATTATTCAATCAGAATCTCAAATCTTTATTGAATCAGAGTAAATGTCCATTGATCAAATGCAAAATATCTTTTCTTCTGAAATAGTGAAGCTAGCAAGACCAAAAATTTTCTATAATCAGAAAGTGGAACAAGGTATAATGCATGAGCTATCTCTTTATGCTAAGAAAATTAGTAGTATACAAGAAATAGATATGCAAATTTCTGAATTTTCTCTAGAAAAAATATTAATAGGATCTGATAAAGTTATGACTCAGATTATAATAGATTTATTTAATACGGTAATGAAAACTAGACAAAAAGAAAATTTATGTTGGTATTATTATACTAAAGCATATGAAGATCAGGTTAGGGATATTAAATCCAAGAATAAAATTAATGACCAATCAGCTAGAATGCTAGTATATAATGAAATTAGATTGCTTTTTCCCAATATCTCTGATGTAAATTTGCGTAAGAGAACTTTCAAAGTTAAAAAAGTTTATACATTATTCGAAAAGATAGAAATAGATATAATTAGGCAAATAATTTACAGTGCAAATGCTATTTCAAGCCTAACAGATATTCAAATCCAAAATATTATAAATTGTTTTCATAAAAAGGCCAATACAATTAATTATCAAGAAGTGATCAGTATTCTGAAAAAGAATGCATATGTGATTGAACTGACTAGTTCAAATGATATATCAAATACTGAGGTAAGTATACCTACTGAATCTCAAATTTCTGATTCTTCTGATTCTGAATCAATCCAAGGAAATGATCAAGATGAGTTAACAACTCAAAACTCTGTTTCCTTAAAATTACCAGAAGCTAAAGTAAGTATACCTACATCTAATCACCTTGTGACTGCCTCTGATAATAAATCTCAATCTCTAATTTCGATCTTACCTAAAGACTTGAAAGAGAAACAAAATCATATTATCAAAATAATACTGAAGCAGTTTTAAAATTTGTTTTTAAAATATAGTACCAAGAATAATGATTACTTTGACTGTTTAACGATCTGCCCTATATGCAATAAAGATCATAAAAAAGAAAATATAAGAGATAATATAAAAGGTGAATATGGTAGTGGTGATTATGTCAATATAAAAACTTATCATCTCAAATGCTAGAAGGCTTATCAAAATTCAATCCAAATAGTAATGGTAAAAGTGTAGACTATTAATTTTGAATATTAATGCTATTTCACGAGACTATGTCATTTTACCAAAATACTTCTATACTAATCTCTGATTCATGGATTTAGGCTCAAAGAGTTATTTTTTTGAAATAAAATACATGACATCACTTCCCTTAAGCCTATTATAATATGGTATAATTTTGCAGTTATGATATTATTATAATTATGTTTGGATTAAATTGCTATATCTTTAGTTGAAAAAAGTTAATAATAAATATTTTTTTTGAACATATATTATTATTAATATAATTTGCAAAAATACCATCTGAAATTGAAATTGATACTAGTGATAAAGTTACATACCTCAAGTTCATAGAAGATAGAACATTAGTCTTCAGTGAAAATATCACCCTTTTGAAAAAATTTTTAGAGTCAGCATGTAAGAAATAAAAAATATCTTATAGTTCAAGCCTAAGAAGTCTTAAAATTACAGATTATTTTAAACTTTTGGATAATAAAGTTCTAAGTATATTACCAAATATAACCAGTCTAAATTTTAAACAAAGTAGAAGTTTTACTGATACATCACTTATAAAAATTATCTGATCATATCTCAACTTAGAATCTCTCAATATTTGCGGTAATTAAAATATAACTGGTCACTCTATATATAAAATTGCTCAATCTTGCCAAAAATTATGCAACTTAATATTGGTTTTTGTAGGAATATCACTGATAATTTTATATATAAAATAGTAAAAGCAAATTATAAATTAGAACTTCTATGTATTAATAGATTAAAACAGTATAAGCCAATTTCTGATTGAATAATATCTGCAATAATTCACTCATATCCTAATCTTTATCATCTTTCTTTAAAGGGTTATCATAATATTACTAATAATTCAGTTAATATATTATTGCAACATATTCATAATTTAAAATTCTTAGAACTAGATTAATGTGGATTTATTACTGATTTATCTATCTGTAATATTACTAGCTCTTGTCCGAAGCTCAAACATCTTGATATTAGTGCTTATGATGCTTTTAATACATCTATCTGTAATATTGTGCATTCATGTAAAAATTTAAAGTATCTTAATATCAGGTATTATCATCTCATTACTGATATAGCTATTAATAAAATCGCTTAACATTATTCGAACTTGGAATTTCTTTCTATAATAGGTACAAATATTACTAAAAATGTATTGAACAAACTTAATCCAAAGATTAAGATAAAGTGGAATTCAACACTTAAAATAGATCCAGAAAAAGAACTTAATGATCTACAGATATCACTTGTTTATTTAGTGCAGGATTTATGGTCAACTTATGTGAATCTTAAAGATATTATACAATACTGTGAAGACAAAATTAGAGATAATCATTATCAAAAATTAATTATGGAATTAGAGCGGAATATGAGAGGTATAGCTAAAAGACTCAGTTTAATAGTACGTATATATGGCCTTAAAGAAAAAATTAATTATCAGCCTACAAATCCAGAATATGATACTAATTATGCTATTACTGAGTTTATTCTATGTGAGATAAAATATAAAGATAAAGAACCCTTATTCTTACATATGAAATTCTAAATATTACGAAGCGAGTTCCATCAAAAATTACATAAAAATGATTTCTTTCCCTAATATATTGACAGTTTGTATAGATCAGAAAATTACATATGAAAAAATAACTTGATAAATAATTACCTATTCTCTGCTATTACATAAAATTATTTGTAAATCATGAATGATTAGGATTAATTCTACCAATCTCTCTGATACAATTACTGAATGCAGAAATAAAATCTATTTCATCTAATAATGTACCAGTAAATATTGAAATATGTAGATGTGAATGCGAACTGGACTATTTATCATCTGAATAATCAGAATATTCGATTTTAATTTTTGAATTGAGATTTTTCATCACTTCTTTGCTAATCTCTTTATACCTCTTCAAACTAAGATATTTTAAATTAGTATAGTTATCAGCTATCTCTTCGATAGTATTATTACCAATCAAGTAATCACCAAGCTTGAGATATCTAAGTTTCTGATATGAATGCATTATTTTAGTGATATACTGATTAGTAAGACATATACATAAATTAAGACTCAGATATACTAGCTTTGGGTAATATCTTGCAATTTCTATAATTGATATATTAGTGAAACTCTTGCTTTTATCAAGAATAAGAAAGCGTATATCTGGACATGATTACAGAATTGTACTGATCAATGCATCTGCGATTTTTAAACCTTCTAATCTGAGATATATCATCTTTGAACAATAGAGTGACTTTATTTTTCTATGCATAACTCTTTTAAAGTTTATCAATTACCAAGTAAGAATTCAAGACATATTTAAGGTATGCCAACTTTACTGATAATCTCCATTGATAAACTTAATATAATACCATAGAATAGAAGTACTGCAGTGATATCAAAATCAATTAACAAACAAAGTAAGATAGAGGAATTGATCAATTTCTAAAAAATATAAGATTTGTTCTAGTAATTCTGGTAAATAAAAAATACTTAGACTCTTTAGAAAATCAGAGATTTGATACTTTGTATTATTATTGCTTCACAATAGTTATACCATTCTCAAGAATATATATATTATATATTTTTAATTGAAAAAACTAATGCTTGGATAATTAATTTAGGTATATATATTATTTATTTTCTGGATATTCTCAATCACGCTTAACTTTACAATCAGCTCATCTAATGATAAATCTGTTCTGCAACAGAGTATAATTGATTCTTTCTCCAATAATATTGTTATCATAATAACATAATTTCTTTAATTTCATAATTTTTCAAACTTGGAAAATGTGATCAATCAATTGATCTTTGGACAATATGTGATCTCAAATAATATAATTGGTGTATCAGTTATGGATTTAATCATGATTCAACAACATTTTTACAATGTTCTTGCAATATTTTTGCAATGTTCTAAGAGCATCAATGAGTAATTAACATCGAAATCAATAACAATTCACAAATGGTTCAACAATGATTCAAAAATGTTTCAGAAATGGTTCATCAACAGATTTCATTTATTTTTATTCTTATCTTTTTCTTTTTAGAATTTATATCTTATCTTTTCA
>CAJVPS010000149.1:0-34112 GCA_910591765.1 Ambispora leptoticha | reverse complement strand
TTGATTATTTATAAGTTTTTCTTATCTGAAAAATTTAGATAGTAAATGCCCTTTACTTAAAATAAATTAAATATATTTATTTAATTTAGAAGATTTTTGTAAGCTTTTTTATATATAAAAGCTTAGTTTGATATTTGTTATCTTAGAATTAGTATTTATTACTTCAGTTTTTGTATTTATTATATTGATATTAATATTTATTATCTTGATTATAAGCATTTATTACTTTAGTTTTTGATATTAACTCTTAGTTTAATATTTATAATCATAACTTTATTTTTATATTTTTGTTTTATTTTATTTTTGCCTTATATTAATATAATACTTATAAGTATTGGCACTAGAAAATCTTTAAAATAATTATAATCCTCTTTACCTTTATAAATAATTTAGTTTTCACTTTTATAACTTATTATAAACTATATTTATAATAAAATCTATCTTCTAGAGTATAATTTATAATATTAAGAATATTAGATAATAAAATTCTTAAAAATTCTTATAATAATAATTATCTAAAATAATATCTTAAAAATAATAAATTAAAATCTAAAATTATCATAGAAAATTAAATACTTCTAGTTTTAATAAAATAGATTTTGATATTATTGAGTTATAATTTTTACTGATATAAAAAAACTAATCAAATAAAATTTAATTCTTTAGAATATCACATATTTATAACTCTAAATATTAGAATAACTCTTTTTATATTAGTTATCAATATTATTAATACTTAGAAGTTAAGAAAATTATTTTAATTAAAAATTAATTAGAATAATAATATCAAGATTATCAGTATAATTTACAAAATTATTATTATTATTAATATAAAAATAGAAAAAAAATAAATTATAAAGATTATAAATTATGCTTTATTAATAATAAAAAAGAAAAGTTTATTATTAATCTTATAGAAAAAGATGAAAAAAGATTATTCATTCTTTATTAATTAATTTTTAAAAAGAGGAAGAAAAAATTCTATCTCTAAATATAAGAAAAGAATAAAAAATTTCTTATTTTATTACTTATCTTAAGTATTATTAAAATAAAGATGAAGATTTGTATTTTTTTATATTCTTTTAGAAATATATTAAGTTAAAGAATTAAAAGTTTCTTTCTTATTTTTTGTAATATTTGAAAAGTTTAATATTACTTAATAAAATATGTAGTTTTAATCCTAATAATTATAACTTAACTTTAAAAAATATTAAAACTAATCAATATTTAGAATATAAAATTATACACTTGCTAATTACTAGTTAAATAATTAAGAATATAATAAAAATAATAATAACTTATCTCTAGTTCAAAAGATAGAAAAAGATAATAATAAAATTATTAAAAATCATGAATAGAATATAGCTAATATTTTGTAAATATTAATAATTAGTAGAAATAAAGATAATAAAAAAATAATGATGTAATATCACAGCTTTTTTTAGCATTATCAGACTCTTAAGACTTTAAATTTCAAAAAAAAATCTTATATTTATATCAAATATTTTAAATAATAATTATTTATATAATTAAATATTATAAAATAATAATAATAATATAAATAAAATAGAAAAATATTATTTTTCAAAAAAATAACAAAAAAAATGATATTTTTTAATTCAATAATAAAATAAGCTTATTTAATTATGACAAGAAAAAATAGAGAGTAAATATTAATAATAAAATAATATTCTCATTTTCTTAAATTCAAGAAAATTTATGAGAAAACTATATCATAATTAAAAATGATATTATAACTTGATTATAATTTTCTGATTAACTATTATAATTAATTATAATTTTCTAATTGATTATCATAAGTTATAATTAATTAAAATAATATCTCTAATTATAATAAATAATGAATTAAATAATATAAAAATATAATCTAATTATAAAAATAAAATTAATTATAAAATGATAAACAAATACAAAATTCAAATTAATTTAATAGAAATTATATAGTTAAGTAATTATCTAATATAATATAAGATTATATTAATCTTTAGATCAGTAGTAATATAGCCTAAATTATAGAATTATATATTATAATATAGAAATTAGATATAAAAATTAGTTTATATTACAAATTTAAAAATCTAGAAAATTCTTTTTTATATAATTTATCTGAAAAATATATTAATTTAAAATTTTTTAATTTTATTTTAATTTAATATATTTATTTTATATTATACTTATTTATAGAATATTATTTATTATAAATATTTCTTTTATTTAATTTATTAATAAAATTTATTTTAAATTATTTATTCAAACTCTTTCAAAAATATTATTAACTTGCAAGTCAAGAATAAGAATTACTTTAATAGATATTATTATAAAAATTACTATTATAACTTTATTTAATAAAAATATTAACTTTAATATATTATAGACAGATCAAGAAATAGTAAATATTATTTTAGCTATAGACTTGATAAAAGAGAAGTTATTTCTTTACAATAAACTCTTTCTAGTAATAACTGGAAATTTAATATTCTAATATTAAAAAATTATTAGTAAAATTAGTAAATTATTTTAATATATTTTAAAATAAGTAATTCTAAGTTTAAGAAAGTTATTATTAATAAAATTAGAAAAAATAACTAATGATAACTTTAAAGAATTACTAAGTCTTATAAAAACTTGATATTTAATCTTAAATTTTATAAAGTAAAATATTAATAAAGAGAATTCTATTATAATATAAACTTTTAATAAAATATTAATTAGTTATTTATTATTAGTCACTTTATATCACAATATAATTAGATAATTAATTACTTATATATTATTGAATATTAATTATTAAAAATATTATTTATAAATATTTTTAGATAGTTTCATAAATATAATAATTATAATAAAATTATTATAGCAAAATTAGTAAAACTATTATAGCAAAACTAATAATATTATTATAACAAAACTAATATCATAATATTAGCTAAAGATAATATTATAACTTAATTATAATTCTCTAATTAATTATTATAAGTTATAATTAATTAAAATAATATCTCTAATACTAGCTAAAGTAATATTTAGATTATAGTAAAAGTAGTATAAGTATTATATAAAAGTAATATATCTTAACTAATAGAAAAAAAATAGTTAAGTTTACATAACTTTTAGTTTATTATTTAATTTAGTTTTTGAGTTCTATAAGTTTAATTCTTAATTTATATTTTAGTAGATTATAATAAAGAGAATTCTAAGAAATATCTCTTGTAAAATAGATCTTAATTAAGATCTATTATTTTATATTATTAATAAACTGATTAACATATTTATCTTTGAATCATACTTTGGAATTAGATTATATTTTAGTTAATCATATTGAAGAATACTATCATTGCCTATTTTTAGAAATAATCTTTAATAACTTTTAATAAAAAAGTATATTCTTATTAATATATTATTAAGAATCTCTTTATATTATAATTATTGATAAAAATATATATTTTTAATAATTTAAGAATCATACTTATTTTTAGAATAATATTTGAGAATTTTTTTTCAGGAATTATTCTTTTCTATATTTTAAAATATAAATTATATTTCTTTTTTATATTTTCAAATATGTTTAATAATATAATTTAAAATATGAATTAAAATTAATATATTAATATTTTTAAAAATATTTTATTTTTGACATATTAATAATATTCTATCTGTAAGAAATTTTATTAAAATTTTGTAATTTAATTTAATAAGTATAATTAATTTTGTAATCTTAATATTACTTTGCTAATTTTTTAATTTTGAAATAAGAATTATAATTATTCTTTTTCATTCTTATAAAATATTTTTTTGATTTAAATAACTATTAAGTAATACTTATAGGTCTTTTCTAGTATATTTATTAGAATTCTTTTAAAATTTATTAGTAATATTTGAAAATTCTGATATTTTATAATAAGTTAAATATTTTAGAATATGAGATAGCTCTGCTTTACTAATTAGTTTTATTATTTAAAAGATATTATTTACTACATAATCAAGAAATTAATATTGATTTTATTATTAAGTCAGCTTAGTATTAATTTGTTATTTACAAGTTTATTAAATTACTTTTTCTTTAATTATATATTTAATTTTATCTGAATCATTATAATATTCTTTATTATTAATAATATAATTAAAGATAATCTTATTAATTTATCTATTTAAAATATTTTTAATTATATTATTTTTATTAATTTTTTTCTATATTATATTGCTTTAGTAATTTGAATGATCTATTCTTTTTTGATTAGATTTGTAAGATATTTTTACATTATTTATATAATTATTTAACTTATGATATTCAAGTTTATATAATTATGATATTGATTTATGAGAAAATAAAAGATACTTTCTAGAAATTAAGTTATTTTTATTTTTATATGTCATGTTTATAGTTTGATATTGTGAGATATTTGATTAATAACTTTGAAAATTTGATAAATATATTTCTTTAATTTGAAAATGAGTAATTTTTTTTGTAAATCAATTATATGATGATAATTTTGCTATGAAAAGTTATTTTTCATCTGCTTAAAAGTTTTCTTAAGTATTAGCTATTAAGTATTCAAATCATGTGAGTTAAATAGGTTAAGATTAATTTTGTTATTATAATATAATAATGAAAGTAATGATAGTATACATTATTTTTATGAACAAGATTATCTAATAGCACAGGCATGTTAACTAAATAAAAATTATTTAAAAATATTTTAAATGATTTTTTATTCAAAATTAACTCTCATTTGACATGAAATTTTATTAAGTTAACAATGCCTTGTGCTATTAGAAAATCATTGTTCAAGATATTCTAAAGAATATGTTTGCAAATTTTCGTGAGTTTTGAATGCTTCATTGTTAAATATAAACGACCGTCCTGGGAACTGTATTATATAATTAAATTAAATCAATCTTGATTTAATTAATTATATCAAATTATTAACTTGTTAATATATGTATAAATTAAAATTAATTTTTTTAATATAAAAGTAATTGGGAAATATTCAAATTTCATTACAAGATTACTTGAAAATTGGGTGACTATAGAGAAATGTGATTATAAAGCATTTGTGACTATAGAGAGTTGAATTACGTAAAGTTAATTATATATTTCATTTTTAACCTATAAAATTGCTTTAATCACAATTCGAATTTGCAAAGTCTGTTACATCGCCTTCATACGCTGATACCCAGCTGTTGTTATAACAAGAGTAAATCCCACGAATATAGAAATTTTTAAATCGAAAATGATCTATCATATATCGATGTCAAATAAGTGATATTTAAAGTTTTCACGTGCATTTTTTAATAAATAATTTAAGTACACACATTTATTATTCATAGCATCCAAGGTAGCACAGTGTCAAAGAAATATTAATTTAGTAACAAAATCGGTCGACTTTGCGCAACAAACTTAACATTCTCTTATAAAAGAGATAATTCACTGATCTGAAATATACAATTTCATAGTTATAACTTATTATCATTAATATATATTCAAATAAGATATTCTTAGCTTGATTTATATTATGGGTTTATGTTTATCCGCAGAAGAAAAGGAATCACGTTTAAGAAGTCTTCAAATCGATAAACGAATCGAAGAGGATGGTAGAAAATTAAAAAAAGAATGTAAAATTCTTCTTCTAGGTATTATTACTAGATGAATATTAAACCTTTTTAGAAAAGTAGAGAAATGCATAATACGATTTTTTTCATCATAATAGTAATATTGTAATTTTACACTAAAAAATAAAAGTTCATTTTTATTTTAGGTTCCGGAGAATCAGGAAAATCAACTATAGTTAAACAAATGAAGATAATACATCAAAATGGATATACTAAAGAAGAACTAGCGCTTTATAGAATAACTGTCTACAAAAATCTTATAGATTCAGCTCAAGCAATTGTACATGCGTTGAAAAAATTTCGATTGGATCCACGAGATCCAGTAAATGGGGTAATAATTTAAGAATCTTTCTGATTAATTCCATCCTATTTGAAAAATTTTATTTTTTAATTTACTCATTTTTCAAACTATTGTAGCTTTTTGCCGAAAAAATATTGGATTATTATGTGGAATCAGATCCAACTTTTCAACTCAACCCAGAGATCGTTGAAGCAATTGAATCTGTATGGCGAGATGATATAATGAGAGAAGTTATGGATAGACAAAGTCAATTTTATTTAATGGATTCTGCACCATAGTTAGTATGCAATGATGGCTGTTATATATGTACAATGTTTTCGCTATCTTAGAATTTATCAATTATTTTTTTATTATTGTTAGCTTTTTTGAAAATGTGAGGAGAATAGGTGCACCCGCTTATATTCCTAATGAGGCGGATGTTCTAAGAGCAAGAACTAAGACAACAGGCATATCAGAAACACGATTTAATATGGGACAATTGAGTATACAGTATGTTAATTTACTATATCTTAAAAAAAAGGTTTTTATTAAAATACAATTTTTTTTTAGTATGTTTGACGTTGGAGGACAGCGATCGGAAAGAAAAAAATGGATTCATTGTTTTGAAGCTGTCACATCGATTATTTTCTGTGTAGCTTTAAGTGAATATGATCAAGTATTATTAGAAGAATCTGGCCAAGTATTTAATTCATTTATAGTTTACGCATTTTTTTTCATTTTATCATATTTCAAAAAGTCTTATTATTAATCAAATTGATACATAATAATATTTTTAGAATCGAATGTCAGAGAGTCTTGTTTTATTTGAATCTGTAATAAACAGTCGATGGTTTTTGAGAACTTCAATTATACTATTTTTAAATAAGATTGACCTTTTTAAAGCTAAATTACCCAGAGTACCTCTTGAAAAATATTTTCCTGAATATCAAGGTAAATACGACATTGATTATCTGTGTAGACTCTGTTTTGATAATTTAAATGAGATTATTTTGATGAACTTTTAAATAATAGGAGGCGCTGATATTAATAAAGCTGCAAAATATATCTTATGGCGATTTACTCAAACTAACCGGGCACGACTTAATATTTATCCACAGTAAGTTAATTAGATACATTTATATTTACACAATTAATATCTATATCTTTAAATAAAACACGAAGATTTACATTTACATTTATTATATAATAGTTTAACACAGGCAACTGACACATCAAACGTAAGTTGTTTATTTTTTTCTATCCAATTTTTATCAATAATTGAAAGAGTGAGACGCACTAATTGATTTTTAATAACTTTTATTATCTAGATAAGGTTTCTCTTTTAATTTTTATTATGTTTATGCTTCATTTTCTATTTGTTATGCTTGATATTAATCTTTAATTTTTGTTTCTTATTTAGGCTGGTTTTTGCAGCTGTTAAAGAAACAATTTTACAGAATGCATTGAGAGATAGTGGTATCTTGTAATTTTTTTTGATTGTAAATCATTGTTTATTTCATTTTTTCTTTTGTATTATTGATTTATTGTTTGTATATTAATTGAATTTTGATCTGATGAGATAATAATATTTCACCCTTTGTCCCTTATATATGTTGTAAGTGGGAATGGAATATTGGTGGATTCGGAATCCGCTTGGTGTAGATTTAGCGTTTTTCGGCCAACACTATTCTTCTTCACTACTCCTATTCTAATTTGGGCCGATTCCATACCCACATTGATCCCGTTCCCACTTACAACATTTATAAAAGTTTACAAAATTTAGATATTATTTTTATATAGCTTTAATGAATTTAAAGAATTAAAAACTTAATTATTTATTATTAATTTTTGATTTCTAATTACCATAGAATAACTACTTATAAATATTTTGAGCTATATATTTATCTTGATTTTAAAATAATACAGAGTTTTGAATTAAGCCAACTAACTCGATACATTATCAATGTAAATGTCAGGTAAAGTCGTGTAACATATGTGACACCTAACATATAGACAAAAAACCTTAAAAATACGAATTTTTTAAAATGTAGAATTTCTCCAGACTAGTAACCTAATCTAATTCCCGTGCAATTCCTTTGGCATTAAGTTAATGCCAGCCAGGTTTATGCAAAATTGGTTTGTCTTTTCAAGAGTATATGATTCAGCGGAATGAGAACAAAGGTTCGAGTTTGAAATATTGATATACAGTGGCGTGATGGAAATCTGAAAATGAAAAATAATGTAGTTTTAGATTCTCAAAAATTTTTAATGTTCGCAGCAATATATCAGAGGAACATATATTCGAAGTTTATTTTTGAAAAATAGCTTATCTCTTTAAAATTTGTTTATGAAACTTTATTTTTGCTGCTCTGATAAAAAATGTCTCTTGACAAAATTTTACTATATACAGTCAGATTATTCTATATTTCTTTTTATAGTCATTTTTTTATAGTCATTCAATTTGAGTTTTTCAATTATTAGTAACTATGATTTTTAAAATTTTTGAAGAAAAAAATTTCGTTATTATTAATTAAAAATAAAATTTTATTAATAAATTTATAAAAATTATTATAATAAAAGTTATTCTTTATAATAAATCCTATAATATTGTACTAAAGGATCAAGCTTAAAATTTTAAAAAGTTTATTAATCAGATACTGTAATAATAAATTTTTAATTATATTATATATAATAAAGAATATAAATAATTATATTTCAATAACTTTTCAAAAATTATATATAATATTATGAGCATAAAAAATAATACAAATATTGATCATCTATATCTTTAATAGAATGATAAACTTCCATATTAGATATAAAGTATTTATTAAATATCTATTTCATATATAATGAATTGTTACTTTATAATATCATATTTAGTAAGTAAATATATAGCCATTCATCAAAACAATCAAATGGCTACTGAATATACTTTCTGAAATGATGATTCATTTTTGAAAATTGATTATTAAAAAATGAATTAGCCACTTTAGAATATAATATTTTAGATTCAAGTGAAAATATTACAATTCGAATAAGTAAATCAAATAGTAATATTTTTATTAATATCAGATTGATAAATGCTGATATTGCATCATAAAATGAACAATTCATTATTAAAAAAAATTAATAGATCACTTTAGAATGTAATATCTCGAAGTCTGGTGATCAAGATGTGTATTATAAAGTGACTGATTATATATGCGATGTAGATTTTTGATGAACATCTAATGCCCGATATAGGGGATCCTTAAAGAAAGGTAAGTCACGAGGAGATGAGCCAATCAAATTTCAAATTGGACCAATCGAATCGCAAGATCATGTGTAACATAAACATTTAAAACAGCGAGAAAAAAGGGAAAAAAATTGAAAGAATCGTAAATAACTCAATATTTTACTATGACAACCACTTCAAAGTCACTAAATAAAAATGTTCGGAGTCAGATTTTACATATTTCTTGATATCAGAGATACTAAAATGTTTTCTAACAAAATTTTTGAAAAAATTGAAAAAATGTCGAAGTTTATCACCCTATTAAAGACACAGGTGATCAGCATTGTATCATAACATTACGCATGATTTTTGGAGTTATTGGGGTTTATGCGACACAAAAAATAACTTATGATCGACACTTTGTAACATGTCCAAAACGTGATCTTATTATCATTATATAAATTAAGTTTGACTATTTAAATAGTTAAATATGAATTCGAAGTTCTATTTATATTTTATCGATAAATTATTTATAACTCTAAAATAAAATTGAAAGGAATAAATCAAGGATTCAAAGGATTGAATTGAATTGATTTGAAAAATATCCATCAAGCTTATAACTAAACGTACTAAGCTTTAAAATCAATCAACGGTCATTTTGGCTTGATTGATATCGTGAATAGAGATGCAAATCTAATTTTCAATTGCAAATTGATTAATGAATAATATTTAAAATTTGAAATCCCAAAATTATTATACAAATCCACAAATACGTATATGCATAAACCCATAAAATTTTTATAAAATAATTTACACGTTTACCCATTTTCTACCTTCCATTATTATAAATAGTTAAACTGCCAAACTTCCAAGACGCTTAACATGAGGCAAATTTAACCTAAAAAAAATAATTTACATAATTCATCGTTCATCGTTAAATCGAGAAATGGCCTAGAAATACAATATAAGAAAAATCAAAGCTTACCATGCAGGTAAATAATTTTCAGCAGGCTGGACATCTCGAGGGTTAGGAACCTCAAATGGCCCAGAATCTTCTAATGGAGTTGTATCCAATAATAAAATATCATTTTTATCATTTGCCACTACACGACTGGCAACAGCTTTAAGAATTTCGGGACTGATTGGATTCTGAAATATAAAAACGAAAAGTTAAGCTAAACAGAAAGTTATTCGATCTTAATAACGTTAATGACTAACAAAGTTACCTCGTAATCGGCAACAAAGTAATGACTAATAAGTTTTTGAATTTGTGTTGGCGTTAGTACCCAACAGACGTCATAAATAATTTCTATATCACCTAATGTGGCCTATTTAATAGATCATTAGATACGGTTAATAAAAAATGTGAAATCAAACACCATCATTGAACTGAGATTGGACTAATTTGCAACAAGAATTACCTTTTTAAGTTGTAAAAGTTTGGTAGCTTGCATCAGATGCTCAAGTTGAAGAGTTCCTTCCGGCATGTCATGACTTTTACACCATTCTTCAATCCGAGTAATATTATATTGAATTTGCATAGCTAATAATCAAGTTTAATTAATCATTAAATCCTTTTGATATTATTATTGAATTGAATATAGTAATTCAGCTTACCTCTTTTCCATGAACAGAAATTACGTCTATTGTATTTGTCGATCATGCATAAAATAAAGTTAAAAAAATATGCCGAGAAATAATTTAAACAGAGAGAATAAAGTTTACCTCATTAATAAGTCATTGAAAGACGTAACTCCAACAAGTTTTAATAACTCAGTGACAACTTGTTGAATCACCGACATCTCTACGTAATATGACTTCATAGCCTTCCACACTTTATTCAAGAAATTGAGTAAATCGTCCATGCTAAATGCTGGAGAACTTGGTCCCGTTATAAATTTAGTGATAAATCGATTTTCACTTGTGATAAATCCAGGTAATGATTGACTTTCAATAACAGCAGGAATAACCATTTTAAATAAACGTTTTTTAAGTTCTTTCATCCATGTATGATAAATATTATATTCTAAACTTTCCAAATCATGTTTAACTATTGAAACAAGTCTTTCATAATCATGCCATTCAAAGATTCGCCCAGACGATTCAGCTGCTGGATTAATTCCCTGCAACATATCACGCTCAGCGGCAGTTGCAAATGACAATAGCTCATGGACATTAGATAGCCAATAAGCACCAGGCAATATTGCATCCTCTCCTTGGAAATCCTATATTGCAAAATACCAACAGATCAGATTAATTTATTTGTATTAACTAATTACTAATTAATTAGTTTAACTTTACCATCACATGATTTTGGATTGTTTTCATCACATTGGCAAATAATTTTTCGGAGTCTTTTATAAATCCATACTTCCACATTTGTTGGGCTAAAAGACTAATAAGACGAGCGGGAAAAAGTATTTCTTTTTGTGATGGAGGGTTTTGCAAGCTTGGAAGAGGAACTTTCAAAGTCTTTATCAATCCATTAATTACTTCTTCAGTAAGCGTTTCTTCATCTTCCAAGATTTTCATGATCTGAGTATAGATCATTTATACATAAGTACAGAAATACATAAATTAAAATAATATATGTAATGATATTCGATAATTTACCTCGTACTCAGGATCGTCTTCAACATCAGGCAATATGCGTCCCCCTGCTGGACGTATGATTTTTGGCACATGAGATGCATATGATATAGAAACAGGTCGGAATTCTTGCTTGTTCTTGGCTTCGGCCATCATTAGATCCATAGAAGTTTTAGGTTTACGTTTTGCAAGTTCTTGTGGACCCCAAGATTCAGCAGAACTGTGTCTACGAGCTCTTCGTTTTTGCGATGGCGGCTTAAGAGAGTTGGCAGAACTTGCAGCAGTTTTGAAGCCATTTTCTTGGCGTTCTTGACGTTGACTTGGAGGAGGAGGTGATGTTCCTCGAATACTGCTCTTAACTTTTGTTAATTGTTCTTTAAGGCTGGCTATTTCAACCTTTAGTGCGAGAACAGTAGCTGGATCTTCTGTTCCTTTATATTTGGCTGTAGTCGCTCGAAGTTTAGTGACTTCATCATCCTTCTTACTGAGTTCAGCTGTTAGACGATTTATTTCAGTATCTTGGCTCTTAATTTTATCTAAAGAATTTCTATATCGAGTTTCAAGCGTTTCTTTTTCTGTTTGAAGTGATTTAAATTCGTTAAGCGAAACAGTGGCTTCTTTCACCTCTTTTGTTTGAAGTTTAAGGGAATTTGCATCTGCTTCAAGTCTTTCATATTTTTCTGTCCAAAGACGAACTTGGTTTTCAAGATTTGCATTTTTGATTTCAAGCGTTTTATATTCCTGAGATTTCTGATCTAAATTTTGCTGAAGTTTAATAACTTTGTTTTCAAGAGCATATGACACTTCTTTGTAATGAGCAGCAGAACTTGCTTCTATCTTCAATTTCTTGAGTTCTTTTCGTGCTAAGCGTCGACGTAAACAAGATTGAATAAAGATAATGTTCTTAAGTGTCTTCTTATATTCACGTCGGGCAGAGCTTTTTATGGAAGGAGAGAAATTAAGTCAAAACAGTAGAAATTAAAGCAGAAGATATAATGATTGTTGATTAAAATGACTTCATTTACCTTCCACGATAAACTTTTTGAATTTTAATGGCTGCAGCATTACGACGAAGCATTTCATACTTGATACGAGACAAGACACCACGAATAGCTATTATATGTTACAAAAGTTAAAATTTTTAATATTGGCAATACTACTAATAATAATATTATTGTTATTCATAGCAATCTTACCAATTTGTAGTCTAAAGATTGCGCGTTTAGTTCGCAAGTATCGTTTGCGTTGAACGTATCCTCGCCAGAATTTTTGAATTGTGATAGCAGCTTTTTCTTCTCGTAATTTTTTGAGTTTTTGCATGGCCAATCTCCTACGATAAAGGGATTGTATTTTAACAGCAGACACTTTCATTGCCTGATATCTCTTTTGATGCATATGTCTTAACATGTTCTTTTGCATTAAAGTGACACATTCATTCAATCTATCAGAACGAAGTTTTTCTAAAAACGCAAGCTATAAATATAATTAAGTATTAATTAACTTCTAATAATAAATTTATTGTATTAATGATAAGTAATATGTACCATTCCAGCACGGAAGAAAATCTTCGTCTCGCCAACTTGATATTTATCTTGATCTTTAATTGAAGCATCGAGGATAACAGAACATAACTTTCGTGGTTCTGGACACCAATGCTGAGATCGAACCAACATATAGAATCTGTAAAAATCACAATTAAATTTTGTAGAATTATGTATAATCAAAGAACATCGAATAAATAAGAGATAAAAAAGAACCTTTTAACAAATTCGTCAAATGTCCATCTGGTGGGATAACCAGCACAACTGATACGAATAGTCTCCAATACACCACAAGCACGTAATTGTGAAAGAACCATTGGAGGTTCAAATTTCCATGCGACTTTAGCTTCATTTGGTTTAATACATCGAATATAGTGAACATTAGTAGAATTAATAGTTTCCATAAGATTAATTAAAGATCCCTAATATGAAGATATAGATGATTATAAATGATAAAGATTATAAACAATTTGATTTAGACTAAATTCTGTCCTACCTTGAAAATAGATCCAAGTGTTGGTTTCTTTCCGATAACTGATATTCTTTTATCAGTCTAATAATTTAAATATTTAAGAAATCATTTAAATCAACCGAATCAAATATAAATCTTATGTACAATAAAAATACTACCTTTGTGGTTGGTGAAGCAGGAATTGCTGCTTTTGTAAGCACATCTTCGAGAAATTCGAATTCAGTACTTTTTAAAAGAGCCAAGTGTTCATCAGGCACAGTATCTCTATTCTTTTCTAAAAATCCTTCAACCTCATATGTCACAGCATGCGCATAATGACTGACTGTAAATGCGGTATTAGAAAAACGTGGTTTCTGAAAATAATCTTTATATGTGGGTGTTTGAAAAGTTTGATATAATTTGTTTCCCCAACTAATATCAGTTCCAGCTGGTAATCTACTTTCCTATAAAAATAGCAATACAAAAGTTTTAAGTATATTGTTTTTTGTTTCGATTAGATAATCTGATTATGATTATTTCTTCATGCAAAAAATATATATGATTTACCTCATCTAGTAATGAAAGAATACCCATTTTCCCTTCAATCATGTCAATACATGGTTGGTTATCACTAAATTCTATAAATGTCCAATTAATTTTTTCGCGAACATATTCCTGAATAACAAAAAAATATTTTAGACGATAATTATAATCATAATCATAATTCTACAATTAAAGAATTTGTTACCTCTTGTTCCAATTTGAATACATGTTGATTAAACTTTGGTTATCAAATTTATATAAAATGAATCGAGAGATGCGAAAAAAGTCAGTAAAATGATAGAGGAATTAGCATGCATAATAGAAAGAGATCACACATTCATACTTGTTGTTGTAACTTTTCATTTGCATAATTAATACAAAATTGTTCAAATGAATTTTTCTTAAAATGTTCGAAACCGTAAATATCAAGAACACCAATAAAAGATGTGACATTTTTAGTGACTTCTTCACCAGATAAACACTCGTTTGTCATATTAACCAACCAATCAAATAGATTGGCATAAATATATTTAGCAACAGAATCTCTAACGACGGTTGCTTGTTGCGAACTTAGATCAGTAACAATTTTTTCAGTTCGAGTAACAATCTGTTTTTTGACAATCCATTTACTAAATTCTGCTTTCTTAATGCCCAATAATTTTGTAGCTGTTACAAGTGCTGGATCATTATCTGGGAGAACGGCTTTATCACGTTGTGCATTAATTTGGATATTTCCCAGATGTAAAAGAGCGGCTAATAATTTGAAGATTTGCCATTGCATTTCAATAGTAATTCCGATTATGGATAATGCCTTTTGAGTGATTTCAAATTCTTGAGCATCATCGACCCCGGGAATTGTTCCCACTCCTCCTTGTTTTAAATAATGAAATTGTTTATAATCTCCAAGTTCGAGATTCTTTCTCTCTGAATTTGGCGCGCCCGCACAAAGCTATAAGGGTATTACATAATTTAGCGTCATTTTGATTTTAAGCATTAAAAATTATATTATAAAATTAATTGTACCTGATAAAATATATGATAGTTTCTTTCCGATTCTGGTTGATATATTAATCTTGACCGTTCCAATAAATAAGTTCGAATTTTCGCACCAATAATATTTGTGTCTTTGTCAAATTGAATCTACGAATGAATTTGTACACTTGTTATTTATCTCTTAACTAATTAATTCTTTCACTAAATACATGAATGATGCGTATAAATATAACACAGATACCTCAAGATATTTTCCAAAACGAGAACTATTGTCATTTCGTGTGGTTTTAGCATTACCAAAAGATTCCATAATAGGATTTGTCGCTAGAAATCAAAAGAGTTGAAACGATAAATTTTTTCTTGCTTCATTAAATAAATAGAAAAATAAAGATTATTTACCTAAAATTTGCTCTTCCACCTCACTCATGCCAGACGCATTGGTGACTTTCTTACGATTTGGTCTTTCCTTGTCATCGACAGAAGCAAAATAACGCATAATATATTTCGCACTTTGAGTTTTACCTGCACCACTATAGATATTAAATAAATTAACGAAGAAATAAGTAAATAATAAATTTTGCACATATCCATATAGACAAAGTTAGGCAACATATCAATGGATAAAACCTTTCGCCTGATACAACAATTGTTTGATTTTTCTCATCGCTGAGCATACGACGGTAAGCAGTCTCAGCAATAGCGAATAAATGTGGTTCCAATTCGCCAGGTCGCTTCCCAGAATATGCTTGAACGACATCTTGTGAGTATAATGTGACAGCTTGGAAAGGATTTGTTGCGATTAAGACAATTCCGGAATAAGTATAAATGTTACGCTGGAGATAACGAGTTTTGATCGTATGAAGCACTGTGATTTATCAAAGGTTACAATCAGTAAATATTTTAATGTGATTTATTTGCAAGCATACATATAATTATAAAAATGAGCTACCTGCTGGCTCATTTAAATAACTAAGACTGGTCAAGTCATCCACGGCCTCCAACATTGGAGGATTACGAAGAGGTGGTAGCTCAGCATTATTCGAGGCTTTTAATTTTGTTAAGGTAGTGGCGATTACAACTTCCTAAAATACAAAGAAGGTAAATTTAATGTTTATCAAGAAATTATACGTGATTTTTTCGAGAGAAGAATATTGGTGGACTACCCACTAATAAACTTGATGAAGATTTAAGAAAAGAAACCATAAACCCTTTACTCAAAGTAACAAGTAATAGAGGAAACCGAGTATAAATAAAGTGAAAAGTATAAGTGCTCCATCTAATTACAAATGACTACCTTGTTTTGCTCCGTTTTGAAAGTGATTTTTACTTCATCACCAGTCACTTCTTTGGTTGTGAGCTCTCCACTTATCCATCCCTCTTTATCATCCGGAAACCAAACTTTTGTTCCCTTTACATATATCTCTAAAGAATGTGAGGCCATCTTTTATAAAGAATAAAGGGGAAAGGATGTGTAAAATATGCTAAAAAAATTATAGTGTCTAAATACGTTGTTACAACCGCAGCTCATGTGTTCTGTGTACCCTCCCCTGTAAAAAAATTAAACTTAATTTTAGTTAGTAACACCAATTATGTTTCGATTTTTTCGATTTATCTTTCCTTTTTTTCCCACCATAAAAATCTAAAAGACAATTAATTTAATTTTTCACGTTACAGAATTTGATCAAAAGTGCACAAATTAATTTCAGGTGTTGTTCTACTTTCAAAATTTTATACGTTATGATTAGCGCATTCTTTATTTACAATCAAAAGGGAGAGGTCTTAATTTCTCGACTGTATCGACATGACTTAAAGTTTGTTATTCATTTCTATTCATGTAGACTTATCAATCTTCTATATCGTTTTCTCTTATGCCAAAATTTTTTTACTTTGAAACAATAGACGTTCAGTAGCTGACATTTTTCGAATACAAGTAATTTCAAACACAGATGTTCGCTCACCAATAATAACACTTGGCTCCACCTCATTTTTTCATGTTCGACACGAGAACTTGTTTGTGGTCGCTGTGACAAAATGTAATGCCAATGCAGCGTTAGTCTTTGAGTTTTGCTATCGGCTTGTGAATATTGGAAAAAGTTATTTTGGAAAATTTGATGAGGAGTCGGTAAAGAATAATTTTGTGCTCATTTATGAGTTGTTGGATGGTACGTATCTTTACTTATGATTGGTAAATTTTTTTTGATCATTTATTGAATTTTGTTTAAATGATTCTTTTAGAGGTGTTGGATTTTGGATACCCACAAAATAGTGAGGCAGAAACTCTAAAAATGTACATAACCACAGAAGGCGTCAAAACGGAACGCGCTTTAGTAAGAAAATAATTGAATAATTAATAATCAAATTAAATTAAATTAGAGGAATACATATATTAATTATTAAAATAGGCGGAGGCTTCCTCACAAATCACAGCTCAAACAACAAGTGCAACTAGTTGGCGTAGAACTGGCATAAAGTATCGGAAGAACGAAGCATTTATAGATGTTATCGAGTCTGTTAATTTGTTGATGAGCACAAAAGGTTTTTTATTCATTGAATTTATATTCGAATTATATAAAGTGTATTAATTTTCATTTCGTTAAATTAACAATAGGAACCGTATTACGTTCTGATGTTGCTGGCCAAATTATGATGCGGGCATACTTGTCTGGAACACCGGAATGTAAGTTTGGTCTTAATGATAAATTGTTGTTAGAAAAGGATGGCATCCAGAAGTTAACTACGTAAGTGTGACAATAGAGAAATTCTTATTGTCAACCTCATAAGAAAAAAAATAATGATTTGACACATAAAATTAAAAAAGTACACTTAGGAAACCAAACGCTGTAGAAATAGACGACTGCCAATTTCACCAATGCGTAAAACTAGGAAAATTTGGATCAGATAGAATAATAAGCTTTATCCCACCTGATGGGGAATTTGAATTAATGCGATATCGTACCACCGAAAATGTGAACCTCCCATTCCGGGTTCACCCTGTCGTCAACGAAGTTGGGAAATCGCGAGTTGAATACCGGATCACAGTAAAAGCACAATTCTCACCAAAGTTGTACGCGAATAATGTTATTGTTCGAATTCCAACTCCTTTGAATACGGCAAATATTAATCTTCGCGTTGCGACTGGTAAGGCAAAATATGTGCCTGATGAGAATCTGGTTATTTGGAAGTAAGTAAAGAGTAGTGTTGTAATAGTAGTAATAGTAGTAGTAGTAGTAGTAGTAGTAGTAGTAGTATTGCTATCGATTATGCTTACTATTCACAAAAAATTTTCGGTGGTTTATTTTCTTTGTGATAATTAACAAAACAAGAATACCACGATTTCAAGGTCAAGGAGAATTCACATTACAAGGCGAAGCTGAACTCTCATCCATGACCGTAAAAAAAGCGTGGTCTCGACCGCCGATCTCGATGGAATTCCAAGTATTGATGTTCACCTCGTCGGGACTGCTCGTTCGGTTCTTGAAAGTGTTTGAAAAAAGTAATTATCAGAGTGTAAAATGGGTTAGATATATGACTAAGGCAGGGAGTTATCAAATACGGGTGTGTGTTAATTTATTTTTTTTTAAGTTGGAGCGTGATCATTATTAATTGTTTTATCATTAATTCAACTTGCTCGTTTGTTTTGTAGTTTTGAATGTTTAGATTGTATTTCTATTTATTTTTAGAATTTTGAGCTGATTTTTCCAAAAGTAATATTGTATTCTAATGACTAGATTCACAACGATTGATTTTTTTCTATATAGACACATTCCTATATAATTGAACAAACCGACTTGTTCTAAGTTCAAAAATGCATGAATTTATTTGTACAATGAGTTTGTTTGGAATATGATGACATCTTATTTCCACCTCTCTTTAACTCGATACATAATTTTTCCTTTCTCTGTATATCTATATATCAAAACCAAAACAATTAACTGAAAGAATAATATAAACAGGTATATGGAATGATTAAATATTACTATCAAAATTAAAATAAATCAAGATTCAAAATGACATCATCACTACTTCATTAGCATCATCTTGACTGGGTGGGAAGACTGGTGGTGGTTGTTCTTGTTCTTCCCCGTATCCCGTAACAGATAATACTCTCGTATTACTAGCATTTGCATAACTATGGCCACTTATTGGCACTTTAAAGGACCCAGCTTCCTGTGATGCGGCGGCTTTCAATTGCTCTTGAGTAGTGATAATTGTCTTTCGTAGATTCAATCTCTCAACGTACAACTGGTTTCTCTGAATTTCAAGTTCACGCTTTTCTTCTTCTAAAATTTCTTCTAATTCTTCAAATTGTTGAAGTTTAAGTTCCATTTTTTTGAGCTGTGATTCGATTACCGTATTTACAAGCCGCTGGATTTCTCGTTCTTCATATTCTGCAAGAGCTTTGGCTTTGACTGCGGCGGTTCCTAAAGCAGTTGCGGCAACTTTTTCAAGTGTGCTAAGATTATTTGTATTGTTGTTATTATCATTAACATTATTAACAATATTGTTATTGTTATTATCATCATCAATAACATTACTACTACTATTATTGTCGTTATTATTATCATTCTCATTATTATTATTATTATTATTGTTATTATCATTATTATTATCGTTATTAATATTATTATCAGCTTCCGTTTTTTCAATTTCTGTTGAATTGGCTTCAGTTGGAGCAGATGATGATAACTTTAATTCTGTATCCATCGTTTCTTCTTGCTTGATCTCAACATTAGCATCATTTTCAGATGTTTGTTCTCCAGCATTAGCAGCGGCAGTAGTAGCAGTAGTACCATTTACGCCATTCTTTTCTTTGTTAAGTACTTTACTCCGCGATGCTTTGAATTCATTTATTGATGAATTTGCGGCAGCAGCAGCAACACCAGGACTCACAACTGATGCCAAGAAAGCAACAACTGACATAATAGGATTGTCAGCTTGACTAAACGGTATTCTATGATATTGTAATGGACCTAAATCTTGCATCGTTGTTCCCAAGTAAGGATCTTCAATGGGAAGTTGCAGGAATTGCAGAATGCATTGTTCTCTGGTACGAGTTCCAACGTATTCTGCTATCTGATTCCAATCATCCTCAAACATTTCCAATGCTTCCAAAAGTTTAAATGTTTCTTGATCAGACCAATCACTTTTTTGTGCATGATTGAAGGGGGTATCATCCATCTTTATGAAATCACCGCTGTTCATCGAAACAGGAAATCGTCCTTCGAGGTAACAGTTGGCACATAGTTCTAAAGTCTTTGTTTTAGTATTATGATATCTTGTACGCGTACATTCAACGCCACACGTAAAGCAATTATACCGCCTCTTTGTATCTGTCAATGTAGGGTCAGAAGTAGTAGGTGCTTTTCCATTTTCTTGAACTTCTGTCTCTTCAGATTTGATATTAGATTGATATATATTTTTCCGAAGACCAAGGTTTAATTCTACTTTGGCGGACCCTGAGGAAGCAAGAGCAGTAATAGCAGAGGTTGGTTTAGAGGTTGATGCTTCGACTATCTGTGGATTCACCGGAGTAGGAGGAATAGCACTAGGTTGAAAAGGTTGAAGACCTCTTGGGGTATCAGCAGTGATTCTGTAGTGTCCTGTGAAGGTTGGCCCAACAGTAGATGGTCGAGTTTCTGGATCAACCTTGAAAATCAAATTCATTGAAATTTAATTTTAATCTTAACAAATAATGCTATTTATATTTTTATATACCTGATAATTTATCAGACCCCATTGCTCGAGGAATGCATGGACTCGAATTATAGCACAAACATCCCCGGCCAAATTTCTTCTACAAGCCGTGACCGTCAAATATTCAGAGGGATTAAGCCGATACGTGTTAATTATAAAATCGCGATAATCTTTATAGATACTTGGAGTTTTGGATTTATTCTTATTGTTGAAAAACTCTGGCAAAGACTTTCTTTCAATTTCATGAATTTTCGCCATATCAAACCACGCAGCATATGATGGAATGATAACTTCTTGAGTTTGTGTAGATAAATATTTTCGTGCCTCTTCCTCAACACGTTTCTTTTCTTCTTCTGCACGAACGGCAAGTGTTTCAGGATCCATTCCACCACTTGGTGTTTCACCTGCTGACATATTTTCGGGGATACTCTCATCAATTATCTTACTATCAGCTGGACTATCAAGATTTTCAGCTTCCTCCTCTTCTTTCATGATAACGGGAGAATCGACTCCTGTTTCATCGGCCACTGTATCGTTTTGCTCTTGTTCGGACATTTCAACGTCAGCAATTTCTTGTTTAATACGAACCATAATGAAGATAAACATCAATAAACCAAATAATTAAAAGATCGCAATAAAAGATATACATTAATATCTTACTGTTGACCGGAGATTTATGAGCATCTTTAGTTTCGTTTTTTTGACTTTCAATTTCTGCAGAGACGCCCAATATCTCCACCTTGGAGCTAATTGACAGTGGTTGTTCTTCAGCCACTTTAGGTAAATTTGGTATAGCTTGGGATATATTTGTGATATCTGTAGTCTGTAATGGCTCATATTCGCTTTTCTTTTGACGAAAAGAAGAATTCGATCCGCTTCCCTCAACATCAATAACAGATACTCGGGGATGTTTTGTGAATGTATCAGGATCTGGTGACTTCATTCGTAGTCGTTTTGTAAAAGCACCATGTGAATCGACATCCATGAAAGATGTTGAATCTGAATAATCATAAGTACGTTTATGGAGTGGCGAAGATTCGGAATCGGATATATATGATTGATCTTCCCCCGCGGAAAGTCTCCTATCCTCAGTGATTTCATAGTCTTCTTCGTTCATCCATTCATTAAATTTTTTACTATCTCTGAGCCAACGAGCTCCTACATTCCACGGGCCATTATGTTCTGGTGCTGGTTCAGGATCCGCATGTTCAGCTGTTTCCACCATCCATGTGTCATAAGAATCGGGATAATACCACCAATGCAGCAATACTTTTCCATTCTTTTTTTCTAGCGTTCTAAACCATTCTTCATCAGTATCATCAGGATCATTTGTTAGATGTACAATATGAGTTGCTTCTTTTTCAGAATCGGTAAAATCAGCTGTTTAATTGTATTTGTGATTCAAAGAAAGAAAAATATTTATTTTTTAATTTAGAATTGATCGCTAAAATGAAAAATTTCTAAAAAAAGAAGTAAAGTGTAAATCATATCCTCATTGTGTAACCAAAAATTATTTACCTCCCAACGACCTTCCCACCCGTCTTAATTCTTGAAGAGAATCTCTGTCAACGCTATCACCAAACAAAATTACCGGATTCTTGATTATTCCTTTTTCTATTAACTCAATTCGCACCGAGCGTACCATTTCAATCATAGTTTCAATTCGTGTCCAATCCCAATTTCTCAATTTTTTTGCACCTCGAAAATTATACGCCGCAACAATTATATGATAGACTGGCGAATTTGTAGTCGGAGGAGGATCCAATTTGAATAACTTTAAAGGAAGTTTTACGCATGTTGTTGCTGAAGTTGAAATTGTTGCTGTAGTGGTAGTAGTAGTAGTATTATTGTTGTTAATTGAGGATCCAATTCCCAAAGATATTTGTTGAAACTCCAGAAAACTCCCTATAAATATGGAAAGTTCTCTTGATGTCACAGCAGCAACTTCAGGATATTTCGTTGAAAGTTCATTAATCAAATTTTGTTTAAGCGGCTCAAACAACGCGAACGTGGACGAACGCTCGTAAAAAGCCATGTCGATTTTAGGTGGTGCATGACGAAGCTGAGTTGACGATGACGTTTGATTTGACAGTTGTGCTGCTGCTGCTGCCATAGTTGTTATTCTGAAATGTAAAGTGCAATTTGACTATTTGATTTTTGATTATGAATAAATTTTCGAGCGCGCGACTTTTTTTTACACACGAGTTTATCTCTAATCTTTCTTGTTAACTTGGTGACGCTGTGGTTGTTTGGTTGTCATTTTTATTATGACCAATCAAAATGGTAAATTCTGTAACTATGGACAATCATGTGACCTTCCAACCTCACAATTGACAGATTTGAGATCTGATAACAGAGAAAAGGAAAAAATGTATATCCCCAGCACTTATTGATGACTATTACAGTTTCAGAATATTTTATTGCTATATAAACAATTTGTTCCATACATAATAGATTAGACTTGTGATGGTGTTTTCCAAACCTTTGCGGTCCCATCTACACTCGTAGAAATCATAATTGGCTGCTTCGGATTATAAGCGACACAAGTGACTACATTTTCATGTGCTTGATGTATTGTTGATAATAATTTACCCTATAAAGAAATCATTTTTAAACTAGTTCGAACACACAATAAAAATGTAAATGTAAACGTAAAATAAATACCTCCAATAAGTCCCATATACAAATATTTCCATCTTCCGAACCACTAATCACATGCATGTCATAATTCGATAAACACGATTGTATTTTGTACTGTGTGTTTTTATGTCCTTTGAAACTATTAGGAAAAAAAAATTAAATTAACTTGCATCGTATATCAATATTATATATAGAGAAAAGCAAATATTTTTTACCTATTCAACAAGCCGCCATTATCTTTATCCATCAATCGAATAGTATCATCCAAAGAACTAGCAAGAACGCAATTACCGTCTCCGGAAAAACAAACCGAGGTAACTGGCTCTATTTTTCCAAGGTGATCATTTTGGTTATTAATTACTATTATTAATATTATGATTTAGTTTGAAATCATATCAAATGATTTTTTTAAGCATCTACGTGAAATTAGATCCGTCAAAAGTGCACCCACTCGAAGATCGTATATTCGTATATTGCCATCAACAGATCTATATAATATACAAATGAAAGAGTGTTAAAGAAGTTCAACTAATCTAACTAGCCAACTTAATAACTGACTAACCCTGTAACAATCTCATAATCTGATACTTGCAAAGAAGCAACACTGTCTTTTGCTTCTTCCAGTATTTGTATTGGATACCGTGAATTTCCCCTAATATAAAAATTAAATTAAATGGGTTTTAGATAAATTATTTTGAATAAGTGTATGGAAAAGATAAATAGTAAATTACCTGCAATCCCATATACGAACGGTTGAATCATAAGAGCCTTTATCGTTATTAAAAAAAGGACATCCACGTTTTTATGATAGAAATAAATTCGAGCATTTACTCACCACTTAAAACCACCGTTCCATCTCGGTTAAAATCTACAGTGTTGACTCGCTTTCAATTATTAATTTAAAAAATAGTCTTCAATATATAAAAAAATTTAGGAGAATGAAGCGACACGCTAATAATAACTATTTTATCATACATGTTGATGTCCTTCAAAACGCCTTATTGTTTTTGCTGTTGTCACATCAAACAGAAATACTTGTCGGTCACCACCACAAGAAACAAATTTTGAATGATCTTGAGTTCTAAATTAAAAATAGGTGAAGAAATCAAGATTTCTGATAAAGCATCAATTTTGCTAATCTATATAACGTACATGGAGACACCCAAAACTTCTTTTCCGTGACCCTCGTAAGTTTTTATCGCGAGACCAGTCTCAGGGTTCCATAACTTCAAAGTACGATCTTGACCTCCGGTAAGAACATATTCCCCTGAAGAATCATAGCGCACAACATGCACAGGCCCGATATGACCTTTGAATACACGGAAATTTTTTGTTGGTAATTCGGTAGAGGACATATTTAATGTTAAACAATAAAACAATGAACCCAACAATTTGATAATTAGACAATCACTTTTAAGGTACACCTAACGTTTAATGATTTTGATCGAAAAGATAAAAAATTCTATTATGCTACGTTTTTGTTAAAAATGGCTCTTTTACTAGTGCGTACGTTTCAAAGTTTCCTTTATACACCATGTAAAGTCAATCTAAAGCATTCCAAATTTTGCCTATTATTTTCGAAAAAACGCCACATGCGATCTCAAAACTTGTTGTGTTTGAACTTTAAAGACCAGAGTTCACGGTAAAACGCGTGTTTTTTTTTGAAATACTATATACAGTTCTTTTTAAAATCTTTAAATGTCTTTGTAGGTTTATCCGTTCTTTTAAATATCTAGGATATTTTTCTGTACCTCTGCTAGAAGGAATCAAGAACAAACAACAAAATCCAATAAATCAAAGGAAGCAATAAAATTATTGCACAAGGTAAATGAAAATTAATTCTTGAGAGCTATCTTATAGTTTATTGTCGATTTTAACTCCGCGAATTATTTTTCTATAGATAAAAAAATTTCCCATAAAGGAAAATATCTATACTCTTCCTAATCTTTTGACTTTATCTCGTTTAATTGCGGGACCAATCATTGGCTCGTTTATACTTAAAGAAGAATATAAAATAGCATTAGGAATTTTTATGTTCGCCGGATTCACTGATCTGGTAAGAGAGAGCAAGAAATTATTTGATTTTTTATGTCATCAGTGTTTTATATTTATTAATAGTTTTTACCAGCTAGATGGTATCATCGCAAGAAGATACAATATGAAAACAATGTTAGGAACGGTCATGGACCCGGCAGCTGATAAGATGCTCATGACTGTGATGACAATAACTTTGGCTATGAAAGATTTGCTTCCATGTAAAAATTTAAACTCCTAATGTTCAGATATACTTTGATTATCGATTCTAGAATGATCATAATCTTATTCAAGCATATACAACAAGCATGACCATTTTATTATTACGTAGTTCCATTGGCAACTGTGATTCTTGGACGTGATGCTGGCTTAGTTTTAGCTTCATTTTATTATCGTTATATTTCTTTGCCACCACCAGTAAGGATTTTTCATTCTTTAAATTTAATCTTTTTATCAACTTTTATACTTACTTCATTAATTTTTCTTGCAGAAAACATTATCAAGATATTTTGATTTTTCTATTCCGTCGGCTGAAGTTCGACCCACTTTTATCAGCAAGGTTCGCATTATATACTCCTTTCTGATATATCTTTATTTTATTAAAATTTCAAATCATAATAATTATTATTTAATTACAGATCAATACTGTACTACAATTGGCTCTTGTCGGTGCAACTGTTGCAGGCCCCGTCTTTGAATGGAAGCACGCTTCAGCACTAGTAGTTTTACAGTATATATTTTGTATCATGAATTTACATTGTCTGCAAATACTTAATTATTATTAAATCTCACATAAACAAATTTTATATGAAGGTGCACTGTTGCCGGAACTACAGTATTATCTGGACTAAGCTATGTTTTTTCCAAAGATGCTGTTCGAATATTAAAACATCCCTCTCAGTAATAAAAATTATGAATTTTAATAGACTAGCATCATCCATCCATGGCAGGTAACGATTTATAATAATTCTGATGTGATATTTCTTTAGTGAAATCTAATATTTTTTTTATGATGAACAAAGATTATAATCATTCTCAAAAAAAACAAAATTGAATTACTATACAAGAGTGAATTTTATTAAATTTTGAAACATTTTCATAAATTAAATAAAAATATGATTCTCAGGTGACTTGATCATTTTTTTAATATTGATCATAAATCATGTGATTATATTTACATATCTAGTCGTTTTTATAAATATTAATTATCATGTTTATGCCAAATACTCAACTTTTATTAATTCCCTAATAAAGCAAAAAATTAAAACAACGTGATTCGAAATAAAAAATGCTAATAATAAAAAATAGGCTTACATAATTAATATAGTCAGGACTTTCACAAGCTTCATATTCTTTCATAAGATTTTGAACAGATTCCCTATGTAAAAAAAGGTTTAGTAAAAAAAATACTAATTTCTTAATAATGTTTTTTGTTTACCTTGCAATATCAAATTCTTCAAGACTATCTGCAAACATATCTTCTTTTTTATATTGTTCCAAGAATGCGCCACGTTTTCTGAAACGATCATAGTGATCACAAGTACGCTTTAACAGCTGAAATTAATTCAAAAATAATGACGGAATTATTAATAAATACAACGAAATCCAATAAGAATAACTTTGCATGAAAATAACTCAAAATCGAAAGTCTACCGAAGTAATGCTCGTGTGATTAGCCAACATTAATCCGCTCACCCGATGTGAAGTTTGAACATATGGTGATTTCTTTGTTAAAGCTACCTGAATGCTAGCAGGACCCCAAGGGATGAACTGCGCCAATCGTCGTTCACGAATACGTAATAGAGATTTATGAACCTAATAAATTAATTAGCAATGATAATAAATTAAAAATCACCAAAAAAAATTATGTGCGTGAAATAAAAATTATTGTTTATATAATCATCTTTCTCACATCAGTTGGATCAGCTTCTCCCTGAATAATATTCAAAACAGAAATGTAACAACTCTTTTTTGACGGATTTGTAGAGACCATTTTGTTTTTTGGTTGTAATAGCCGTCTCATTACGTCAAGTACCGTAGTTTTACGAACAGATTTTGCCTAAACATTAATAATAATGGAAGTTATGTAATACCATTTATTTAGCGAACATCATATCACATAAGAAAAACAAACTTTTTCCACTTGATCACTTGTGAATGGAGTATATGCGGTCATCAAATAATGGCATTTTGGAGTAGGAATTAACGATGCTATCATCCCCACAAGATCATTATTCATATAGCCAGGATAGCGGAGCATTGTGGTGCTGGCCGACATCACAGTCGATACCTTGTGAATAAGTACGCATATCAAATAAAAATGGCGGGTAGATCGAGCAAACTAAAACTAATGAAGAAATTAATTAGATTACCAGCTGATTAGTCTGAGCAAAAGTCGGATTTTGGATATGAAGCCTATCACTCGCGATTCGCGTCAAAGCTGCATTATCCAGAACAATCTATCGTATTTTGAATAGAAAAACTATATAATAAGTGGAATTGAAAATAGAAGTGAAAGTGCTAGAATAAAAATATATACCACACAATCAGCATTTTCGGTCAATCTCTTTAGTGTTAAAATACTATTATAAGGCTGCACAACTACGTCAGAAACTTCTTCGTTATTTGGAAACACCGAGTACGTTTGTATCAGTTTTTTGGGATATCTTTCATTCAACCTTTCAAGCAAAAACGAGCCCATCCCAGATCCTGTTCCACCAGCAATCGAATGAAGTAGCATGAATCCCTTTTGATTAATAATTGAAATGATATTTAAAAAATAACTTTTAAATTTGCTTTTAAAGATCATAAATTTTTATTTACCTCGAGTGAATCACTTCCATCTGCTTCACGATCAATCATTTCAAATATATCCTCGCAAACTTTCTCAGCTTGAGAAAATCCATATGCCCAAATATTTCCTGCCCCACCACCATCTTTTGATAAAAATATATTTTCGGGATTATATAAATTGGCATATTTTGAAGCTAGGATATTGTTTATTACCTAATTATTAGAAAAAATTAGATTAAAAAACTTAGCATCAGAATAAATCATAAATTTTTTGGTACATACTCGAGGTTCTAAATCTAGCAGTAGAGCTCTCGGTATATAATGTTCATCATCAGCCTATGAAAGATTAATTACCAAAAATCCCGTGAAATAGAGCATAATTATAAATAAGAATTAATATTATAAAGAAGGATCTCTTATAAACTTATAAAATGAAATGTCATTTGAACCTGGTAAAAGAACACATCCTTACGGTCTCCGCCCTCAGTCGCAAAGTCTTCAAGTATTCCGTCTTGACTTATACCGTGCTCAGCACAAAGCTGTCCCCAGAATTCCATTCCAACTATTACAAAACGCATGTTGAATCAAATAGTTGACAGAGTAGTAAACACCTTATACAAACTTACTTTGGTTGCCACATTGGCCAGTTTGTATTGTTATTAATTCTCGAGGCATTGTAGAAATATCAAAGGAGAAAACGCGCGTTTTACTTGATCCATCATATTTTCACAATTTATGCCACAGATCATGTTTCACGACATTACGTGATACAAATAATCCGTGTGAAAGGCGCGTAATATTTCTAATAACGCGTGAATATTCAATTTTGAATTCTTGATAATGCAAAGTTCTGATAGCTTTCGTTCCAATAACATAAGTTATCGTTCTGTTTACTCGAAAGAGAAACAGCAGCAAAATGAACTTGGCGTTTTATCAGATTCTGTAGTTAATTGGCTCCGTAAGGACCTTGGTTATAATCCTGAACGGTTCTCTTTAGTATCGGAAGGCGCGTTAGAAGAAGACGATATTAAAACAGATATTAACAAGTATTATTTTAATTTCTACTTAAATTGGAAAAATTTTCTTTTATTAAACTTCTTTTAATCCAAATATTGTGGTGAATTAGAATTTGCAAAAAGGAGTTTATACCGATATTTAGATTCCTTATTGAAAATGTGAAATCAAGCAGGTAAGATTTGGGATAAAGTTTTTTAATATTAATGATTTTGTAATAAAATTAATAAGAATGCCTAATTTCGTAATGCTAGCGAAGTTGCTAATTTACGTCGAGCACAATTGAGGTAAGCCTCACATGAGCAGGTGTATCGATTGTTTATCTCTAAAGGATTAATGAAAGTTTAAGATTGGTTCTATTTAAAAAGTAAACGACAGCTACACAATTCAAAACACATTTCTAAAAGGAGTCGAACGACATTAACAGCTTCAAAATCGACATCTGTTTCGTCAACAGACGATAATAAGAATAATAATGTAGTTATGAGAACCAAACTTGAAAAAAAGTTAACCAAAATGACGGAGAATGTTCAACAGGAGGAAGAGGAAATTGAAAATTTGATTTCTCGAATTACGGACGTTGGTAATACTTATATTCAATATTCTGTTAATCAGTAAATTAGTAAGGTGTATCATATTGTTTCAATATCGCTTTATATTAGAGTTTCAAATAAAGAGCACGAAATGTCAAATTCGCGAGAAAAAAAATAAACTGTATCTCAAACAGCTGTTTATCGAACAAACCGAGAAAATCACACAGACTGACAAGGACTATCAGAAGCGAATGGCGACTTATGTAACAAGTTCGCGCTCTAACAAAAACGAGTATGTGATATTTATGTTTTGTTTGTTTTGTACGATGTTTAAAAATAACTTATTTATTTTAATTATTCAAAGAACAACATTAAAGGGAAGCGAGACAACTGTGACAGTAAGTGAAACTTGTAACTGTGCATTTGTTAATTAAAAATTAGTAAACAAATTTGTGTCCTTTAGATTAAGGTCAAAGATGTATGCGAAAAATTAAAAATACTTGGACAGCGTGTTTTATTCAGGTTTAATGGAAATTCTTTTTTAAAAAATTTTAGCATGTATTATTTTTGAATACATTCATTTATTATGATATTCAGTAATGAAAATGTCGGACTTGAATATAAAGCGAGTATACTTGTGTCAATTGAGGTTTGGATTTAATTTAATTATTACTGAGCTTCTTTTAAGTGTATAAATAATTAACATTGAAAATTATAACCAGGAGTTAATGAAATCCACCCCACCCAAAATATTATTGAAATCAATTTCCCAAATTCTCAAGTTATCTATGGCAGAGATCAAGTAATTAATCAATATGATTTATTTTCTTTAAAAACCATCCACGTTAACCTCTTCAATCTATAATAGGACGGTCTCAGCCGATGACTTACAAAACTCTTACGTAGAAGCCAATAAAAGTTTTCAAAATGTCTTGGAGTTATTACAGGTGACATTTGTTGAATTAATTAATCATTGAAATATCATAGTTTAATTTTCTTTCTAAAATTTAATAAAGCAATCGCGAGATAATCATGTCAGTAGATTCGTTGAAACGGAAAATATTTTAAATGGAATCGAAGCGCTCAAACAGAAAATCACAGAATTAACAGAGGAAGTTGAATCCGTTATCAAAAAACGATATGGACATAAACTTCAAAAAGATATAATGTGGGTATCTCTTTCATTATCAAATAACTTTTTTATATATATAAAGTATTATTGAAGAAAAATACTTTTAACATTAGATCAGTATTAAAGTCAAAAGTGGAAGCAAAAGCTAGTCAAATGGCTTTACAGAAACTTAATGAACATGCCGAAGCGCTGGCGGGACAATGTCAAAACCATATGACGAGTAGTGATGAACTGATGAATTCGGTTGATAGAATTACGAGCTATAATGAATTTCTAGTAAGCTTTTGGGCGGACATCATTGAATTTTTGTTTTCGAATTATGCTTTTCGTTTAAAAATATAATTATGCTCATTATTTTTTTAAAGGAGGAAAAACAAAAAAATATTCAGAGTGTGATCCGCATTAATGAAAAAATTATGGAAAAGATTTCGTCGCAGTATCGAGAGGTTTCAATATTAAAAATTTTATTTTATAAATATTTTTATTCATGTGCATTTTATCTGGTACAACAAATTTTTATTTTTTATAGATTTCGAATTTTATTTTAGATTATATTTCTCCATATGCATTACAAATTGATGCACTGAATAAGGAATTTGAAGGGAGCATGGCTGAAGAAAATGAAGTATTCAGTGAACTGGATCTAAATAAGATTCTTCAAATTCAAATAAATGGGTATGATTTAAACTCCTCAAATTTAATATTCGATTCATCTCCAACAAATAACCAGAATTCTTTATTTTCAAACAGTATACCACGCCAAATTGACTCGCTCGGCATATATCGAGCTCTTAAAGATCCCTTTATCCTGGACATAAAAAAAATTTTAGATTTTCCTTCTTCGCTGGTATTTTTCTTTAACAATAAGATTATTGTTGTTGTTATCGGTAATGATTAATGAGAATGCTGTTGATGTTTGAAAGTCTGCAGAATATATATTCCCTGGCATTTCCCAAACTATGAATCAAGGTAGATTATATTTCATGCATCTCATTTGAATTTTGAATAACTTTAATCTAATTGACATTATAGGCGTGTTACTCGAATCAGCAAATCTTCATTTTAGCAAGATAATGCGACCTATTCACCATATTTTGCATAACCATGGTAAATATATAATTCACTAAAATATTGCTAAAGCATGAATTAGATATTTCTAGATTGATATTCACCCGATTCTTTCCATAGTGAAATCTTGGCTAACTTCAATTCGAGCATTTGAATTAACTAACGAACGTAGCCCGTCCTATGCAAATACCATCAATGAAATAGAACGTGCTGTTACCATGTTAAAAGGTATAACCCTTTTTTTAGCAATTTTGATCAAGTCAGCAATCAAGCTTATTTTTTTGCTACAATAATAGATTCTTTAGAGGAACAAGAAAAAAGTCTGTTAACTCGTGAGCAATTAAGATTAGAAAGGGAGAACGAAAAAATTGAAATGGCCGAAAATTTAGTAAGAGAAATCAAAGGAATTCTGGAAGAAAGGTTTGTTTAGTTGCTTGCACATTTAAATCAACCGACCATTATTAAATTTATCTTTATTGTTGATTATCTAAATTATTAATTGAGATAAATTATAATATATTGTTAAATCTATGATTAATTAAAAATCATCACCATCATCATTATCGTTTATCGCATAGGAATAAAATACTGAATGGTGAAGTTGGAAACCGGATCGTAATAGAAGGAAAGCGTTTTCAAGACATTATATAATATTATCTTGAAATAATTCTTAATGTAGAAATATATCTTTATAATTATTATAAATTTTTCAAAATTATATTAATAATTGTAATATAATTTTAATTAAATTAATTATATAATATTTTTAAAAATACGAATTTGACTTTAAAATTCTTTTTTTATCTTGAATTATATATTTATTTAACAAAATAAATTTTTCAATCTTTTTTTATAAAATATATTAAAATTCAAATAAAAAAATAAAAAGATAAATTAATGAAAATATAATTAATAATTATAAATATAATTAATTAAAAAGTTATTATAACACAAGTTTCTTATATATTACATTTAATTATTATTAAAGAATTATTCAATATATATATATATATATATAGTAATAATCAAAATAATATAATACTTGAATTTTTATTAAATATAAAAATTTTTAATTTTATTATTAAATATTTTTTATTTTTAGCTCAAAATAAACTAAAATTCTCAGATTTTTTTTGAATTTTTTCTAAGAGAATTATTCTAATTATATATAAAATTAATTAATTTTTCTAATTATTAATTAATAAAAATTATATATAATTAGAATAATTCTCTTTAAAATAAAGAATTCTAACTTTATTTTAATTTTATTTGTATTTATATTCTTTTATTTTTATATATTTTATATCCTAAACTTTTATTATAAAAACTAAAAAAATTATAAAAATATAAAAATAATAAAAATAAAAAATAATAAAATAATATTAAAATTATAAGCTAAAGATATTAAATAAATTGATTATTTTTTTAATTAAATTATATATAAATTATTTATATAAGCAAAAATAATTAATTATTATTATTATTTTTTATTTATTATTTTGCAAAGTTCTTTATAAAGTGTCTATAATATGAAGTTAGATCAAGAAAATTTCTTAAGATAGTTAAATTAGTTGATCTAAAAAACTATTTTATAATAGTTATTTTGATAGAATCAAGTTTTAAATTCTCTTTACTAATGATATATTATTATCATTTTAAGATTATGTGTATGTAATTATTTTAAAATGGTAATAGTAACTGTATTCACAGCAGTTATTTACTTTTATAACTTCAAGAAATTATATGACTAATTATCTTTTTAATAAAATAATATGTGAGATTTACTTCTAACAAAAATATGATTATTTTCTCAATAAGATAATTTATATGTATTTTACTTATAACAAAAATATGATTATCTTCTCAATAAGATAATATATGTAAATTTACTTCTAACAAAATACTCTCTCAATAGAGCAAGAAGAAAATAAGATAAGATATAAGATAAAATATATATGT
>CAJVPS010000148.1:0-34128 GCA_910591765.1 Ambispora leptoticha | reverse complement strand
CTTGAAGAATAGTAAAATATAATTTCAAATTTAGCAATTTTGAATAAATTAATCTTCATATTTTCTTTTAAAAGATATTATTCTTTCTATAATTTTTTTGAGAATTAATAAAAAATTTATATAATTTTATTATAGCTTGTTAATATAATATTATATTAAATAAGTTAGAAAAATATATTTGTTCTTATCTATATTATACTAAAAAGTAAAATATAATTCTAATAGAATTTATAAATCAAGAGATACATATTATATCAAAATTTAACAAAAAAAATTATTTTTTATTAAATAAATATATATTTTGAAAGACTAATAAGCAAAGAATTTTAAAGTTAAATTTATATCTGTTATAAACTTCAAAGAAAAAAATAAATAATAATATATATAATTAATTTATTTATCATTTTTATTTAATTTATATTCAAAGAACTATAATAATCTGTAATTATACTAATTATTACAGTTTTTTTAAGTTATATTTCTCTAAAATTTCTATTTTTAGAGTTTTACACAGATTTTAAATTGGTAAAATAAAAAATCAATAATAATTAGTAAAGATAGCTTCTTAATTATTATAATATAATAATAAATAAATATTATTTAGTTGTAACTAGTTGTAACTTATAAAATAAAATTTTAGAGTTGTAATATATTATACTAGATAATAAATAAATATCATATACTTGCTATATCATCTCTAATAATTAGTATATTTACTAATTACTACTAATTTGATATCTATTAAATTTACTAATATAATTATTAAAAATATAAATAAAAATAATATTTTTAAATAATAAATTATAGTTATATGAAATTAATAATAATTGTGGCAGATTAAAATGAATTCAGATTAAAATGAATTCTGGACCTTTTTTTGTGCACATCACGTGATTTTATTTCATCATAATATATGATTTAACATTTATGCACTAGTATGCAACTTATCATTAATCATGTGTCACATGCAACTAATAATGATGCAATAGCAAATTCAGTAGGAAAAAAAGCGATTTTTTTTCTTACTCTTCATTTCCCATTTCCCTCTCTTTTCATTATTTGTTTGGATGTTTCGCCCAGGTGGATTCTTGGTTGGTTTGCGCAATTCTTTGGGTTAAATTATCTTTAATGGCTCCTCATTCGATTGGTCACTTTTTTAGTTTCTTTACCCTTTCTTTTTCTTCATCTGCCATTTCCTATTTGTTTGAATATTTCGCCTGGGTGAATTCTCGGTTGGTTTGCGCGCTTTGGATTAAATTATTCCTCATTTAATTGGTCATTTTCTTGGTTGCTTTGTGAATTCTCAACTGGCTTTGAGTCTTTCCATCATCTTCTTTTTTTCAGTATCGAAGAATATGCAAGCTGTCTTCTTTTTTTTGGTGTCGAAGAATATGCAAGCTAGTTTGTTATGTTTCTTGTTATCAAGTCTTTCTGCCATCTCGTCATATTAGCTTGGTATGTTTTTACCATTGGTTTTTATTGTCTCGCCCTTCTGATTATCATTTTGCTGTGCAGTTTTTTGTATTATTTTCCTCATTACGGTAGTTTCAAGCTGTTTTTATTAGTTATATTGGATTAGAGAGACGTTAATATCAAGTTATGCGAATAAAAATGTGCCCTTATACTGCATCATGATACATCATACATAATTTTTTACGTGTCAACAAACAAAAAAATCAATATGCGTCTTTTCCCTCCCTCTTGAAATGGTGAAATTGCCAAAAATCCCAGAAATACTTGAGGATTTTAATAACGTGGTCAGCTACGTCGAGTCCGGTACCTTTCCAACAAAGTTCAATATCTCGACAAAGAGAACAAATTTCCAAAGATGGTGTAAAAATTTTGCATATGACCACCAGAAAGGTTATCTTTTTTATATTCAACAGCCGAAAGATGCAAATTTCTGGCCCGTCATAAAAAGAGTCATTCCTGCCTATGACATGGAGTTGAGAGCAATTCTTTTTGAAAGGTTTCATATCAGAGCTGCCTACTTTGACTACCACAAAACATATGCAATGATTTACAAGCAGCACATCAGTATTACGCAAGGTGAAGTCAAACAATATATGAGTAATTACCTGACTTGCATTTGAAACACCAGTATCAAAGAAAAAGCCGACCTAACATCCGTCATAGCCGATGGCCCTCTCAAACATGTTCAGTTTGACTTGGTTGATTTTCTCTCCTTTGCTGAACATAATGATGGATATAATTACATTCTGACAATGATCGATGTATTTTCATGTTATGTTTGGACCATTCCTCTTCCAAACAAAGAAGGCAGTATAATTCATGATACAATGGTGCAAGTTTTCATGAGTTTTGGCCCCTCCTCCATACTTCAAGCAGACAATAGTTCGGAATTCATAATCAGCATCTTAAAACGTACTTGTGATGTCTTTAATACGATACTTGTTTACAGTCGTGCTCGCCATCCACAAAGCCAAGGAAAAATCGAGAGATTTAACCAAATGCTTGGCCACCATTTAACAAAAATGCTTTGGAACGAAATCTCTGAGGTTCAGGACTACCGATGGATTGATATCCTTTTCTCATTTGTGATCGCATATAATAAAGCACCTCACAAAGATCACAAAAAGTCTCCATATGAAGCATTTTTTGGATTTAAAATGTGAGGAGTCTATGATACACCGGATGAAATAATACAAGCTAGCAATATCCTGAGTGAAATAATACAAGTTGGTACTATGCTGGAAGAGGAGAATAATGATACCACAAGCACTGATGTATGTATCTTGATCGAAGGAAAAGAGAGGAAAGATATATCAGATGAAACAGATATGCCAAGTGAAATAATCGTGGAGGTAACACATGACATGGTCACAGAAACAGAGAATATGCCAATCATGAATGGCCAAGTTGCCACCTATGATACTCATGTGATGCAAGTTAAAAAAGTAAGGAGAGAAATCGCTAAAAACAATGAACTTTATCAAAATAAACTTGTGGTTCAAGGAAGCATTCATCAAAGAAAATTAGCCTTTGAGCTAGGAAATGAGGTCGCAATTGCTCCCAATCACGATACCAATCAAAAAACAAGAAAATGAAAGTTAGAGCAGGTGTGTAGTAATAGTGGGAAGGTTATATCTATGTGTAGCAATAATAGAACCATAAGAGTTGAGGTCAACAGCGAAATAAAGACTTTTGTGGCAAAAAACTTAAGGAAACTTAGATGAGCAACAGATAGTGGGGAGCAGATAGCAGGAAGCAGATAGTAGAAGACAGATGGTGGGGACAGATAGATTTTTTTAAAAGAGGCAGAGACAAATTCTCTTTAAATAAAAATAATTTTATTGTCTGAGCAAATAATAAAAACTTTAAGATGTAATAGTGCATCATTATTACAATCGTGCATCATTATTTCAATGATGCATTATTATTTTTAAATGTATGGTAGTTCATCATAAGTGCAAAACAAATCTGACATAAGATATGAAAAATGTCGGGACTGCAATTTTTCATATAATCTTGTCCTCTGCTCTAACCGTTATCCTTATCCAGATCATGCTTTAATTGTTTTCCCATTATAATACGTTATTATTAATAGCATGTAATTTGTATATAATCACGTGTTCACATGTACATTTATGTGATACGTGATTATGTGCATAAATCATGTGTTATGTACACAAAAAAAGGACCAGAATTCATTTTAATCTGAATTCGTTTTAATCTGTCACAATAATTAATAATATATAATTACTTAAATAATAATATTTTCAAAAAATATTTATTAATAAATAAATATAGAAATAAATAATTATAAATAATAAAAATAAAAAATAATATATTAATAAATAAATATAGAAATAAATAATTATAAATAATAAAAATAAAAAATAATATATTAATTATATTAGTAAAATAAAAGTAAAAAAAAATTTTACTAAGAATATTTTTATAATTAAAATAACTTATTATATTATATAACTTTTCTTAATAAAAGTAAAATAATTATAATATAATAAATTATATTTAATATAATAAAAATCTATAAATTAAATATAATTTTATTATATATTATCATTATTTTTATTTTTTTTATTATTATTTATTAATATTTTTAAAAATTTTATAACATAAATATTCTTAAAAATTTGATTTTGATAATAATTAATATATTTTAACTTTTTAATTTCTTTTTTTTATTTTTTATAAATAATAATTATTTTTTTTATTAAATTTTAAGATTAGTTAGCTTAATATTTATGAGAAAAAATAGCAATAATATTATATTTTTTTTTAATAATATTAAAAAGTATTTTTAGTCAGTTTAATTTTAATACTTTACTTATAATAAAAAATATAAGTAGTTGATCTTTCTTTATTTCTTAAAATAATAATATAAAATTTAATTTTTTTTTATAAAGTATAAATCAAATTCTAATTACTAATACATAATATAGTCATTATTTATATTTATTAATGTTATAACTTTACTTTTTATATTATTAACTGAATTTAAAGCAAGTTGATTTGAAAGATAATTTTATTCTTTTATTATTTTTCTCTTTAGTTTTTTAAATTATTTAAATTTTTTTTGATATTTTAATTTTTAGTAATTATCATATACTTTCAATAGAATTTTAATTAAGTAATATTAATAATCAAGATAATACTTATCTTATTTTTTTTCTTTTATTTTTTTATAATTTTGAACTGATATTTCAGATTATTATCTTTTTACAAAAATCATTCTATATTATATTTATCAAAAAACTTATCAATAGATATTAAATATCTTTTGATAGAGAATATATATAAATTTTATATTGAAATTTTATTAAAAATAAATAATTTTACCAAATTTCTGAGCTGAAAAATAATCTTATACATAAACTTTTGATAGATACTTAGCTATATAAAATATTTTATATTACTTACAAAACTATCATATTTTTTTATTTAATCAAAATAGTTAAAAAGTATTTTTATTTGTAAAAATAATCCAATTCCAGTTGAAGTCTTGATAATTTTTGGCCTATTATAATCATTTATTTTGATATTTTTTTGTAAGTAATAGTTTTTGAAGTTAATTAAAATATTTTTTGCCAGTTATAATTATATATTATCTAATTATATATATACTAATTACAATATTTTGAATTTTAAGTTATTATTATATTTTGCTGGAAGTTATATTATATTTGTTTATTACTCACTTTGTAATTTTTTTGTCTTGAATGATTATTATATTATACTTAAGATCTAACTTTTTCTTATCATTTAGATTCTTATATTTTTTAATTTAATTAATAATAATAACTTTAGTATAACCAATATAAAAAGCTATTTTTTCAAAACTCTAATTGAATCCTTTTGGATGTTGATGTAAAAAAATTATTTCATATCATTTGTAAAGTAAAAGAGTTATTTTTTTGATTACAAAAATTTAATTATTATATAGTTTTTTTTAAAACATTTCACTAATTCAAAATAGTATGAATAATCAGTATTTGTATTATTCTTTTCCAGAAAAAATTTTAAAATATTAAATTTTTGGATGACAAGAGGTCAACTACTTATGTCTCCTATTGTAAATAGAAATTAATAAAGTCTTCTTTATTATTAATTATTTGTTAATTATTAATTATTTTATATATTACTTGATTACTGCAACAGACAAATGCAAAATCTAAAATATTATACTATATAAGTCTGGCAAAGTCCAAGAGAAAAATGGTAAATAAATCTCTTTATCCATATATGAAACAGTAAATCTCTTATTTACTGAATCATAATTATTAATAAATTTTTGTAAACACTTAACAAGGCTTCTTTCTATACTTATATTGACTATTTGATTGGTCGATCACAAGTCAAGTTTTTCATTTGTCTCATTGGTCGTCGATCAAATGGAAAAGAAGACAATAAAAATATAAAAAGTTTTCGGGCGATAATTCTATCATTGTTCGAAAAAAATGTTTCGCTCGTTGAAATTAACGAAATCTCTTACAAAACATGCTTCTTTGGTTAGGTGACATTTCCTAGATTTTACCCAGACTTAAGTTACTTTATTGTTTGCAATAAATTTTGATCGTTTCGTCTCTCAAACAGCTTTGCAAGGGGCAACAAAAACGATTCCTTGCCATTCATGAATATTTATCAATGGACTTGTTGAACAAGTACGGTGTGAATATTCCCAAGGGACAGGTCGCTAAAACACCACCACAAGCCTACGAAATTGCAAAGAAATTTGGTAAGTGGTGCGAGCGTAATTTCAGCAATCTAACCAATCGCAATTTGCTGAACTCAAAGACAAAATATAAAAGTCGTGACTTTCGAGCATTGTGGATCTTTAGCCTATTTTGAATGAAATCGAGCCCTATCCATGGTGTTTTTTGATCAAATTTTGGCAATGCTGTGACTGGAATTAGGTAAAGAAGATGGAGACGTGGTCATTAAAGCTCAAGTTCTTGCTGGTGGCCGTGGTAAAGGTACCTTCGATACTGGTCTGAAGGGTGGTGTAAAAGTCGTTTACTCGTATGTCGTATTTTCATTACATATTTAATCATGTCACATTTATATGGCCGGAGATTTGAGTAAGTGTAAACTAATTTTAGTTCAGGGCTAAGGGTGTGTCACTTTGATTGACATCCAAAGTCTCAAAATCGACAGAATATTCAAATATTCAGTATATAGTGAGTTAAGGTGTATCTAAATTGAAGTATTAGCAGTTCAATTGAAATGTGACGCCATAACCTGATTAGATTTACTCAAATCCGCCCATATGTTCGATTCATGTTAGATAAAAATTAATGTCAATCGAATGATTATTTAGTCCCACAGAAGCAAAAAAATGCGCTGAAAAGATGATAGGCCATAATCTTATCACAAAACAAACCGGCCCTGGTGGCAAAATATGTAATACTGTAAGTTTTTATCTTTTTTCCTCAGAAAATGTTTCATCAAAACTCCCTAAGCTTTCTAAACTGTCATTCCTCTCATTGAAGGTTTTCATTGTCGAGCGAAAATATATTCGTCGTGAATATTACTTTGCGATATTGCAAGATCGAAAATCTGAAGGGCCAGTTGTTGTTGCTTCTTCTCAAGGTGGAGTTGACATTGAAAGTGTCGCAGCTGAGAATCCTGATGCTATTATAAAATTGCCGATTGACATAGACGTTGGTTTGAAAAAAGAGGATGCGAAGAAATTGGCTGAACAATTGGGTTTTTCTCATAAAACTTCCGAAGATGTATGTACACAATATTATAGTCACATGTTTGAATTGGGAATTTTCAACATGACATCAATCAATTATTATTAGGCTGCCGAGATGTTTACTCGACTTTATAAACTTTTCATTGATAAAGATGCTACACAAGTAGAAATAAACCCTTTGGTAGAATCTGCTGATCATGAAGGTAACCAACTTCAATTATTTGAATAGCTAAAACTAGAATAATAACAATTAGTATCATAATAAATCACAGTTCTGGCGATGGATGCAAAGATTAATTTTGACGATAATGCCGATTTCCGTCAACAAGATATCTTTGACTTACGTGACATGTCGCAAGAAAATTCGCGAGAAGTTGAGGCAGCAAAGTACAATTTGAATTATGTTGGTTTAGATGGTCAAATTGGTTGTTTAGGTAATTTTTTTTTTTTGAAATATAATTGATTATTCTCGTCATTTTTTAACATAATTTCGTTAAGATATTTGAACATTAAAATTTCAGTTAATGGTGCTGGATTGGCAATGGCGACCATGGATATCATAAAACTTTATGGAGGAGAACCCGCTAATTTTTTGGATGTTGGTGGTGGTGCCAATGCTAAACAAGTCACAGAAGCTTTCAAGATTCTTTCATCGGATCCCCATGTTACTGCCATCTTCGTAAATATTTTTGGTGGCATTATGCGCTGCGATGTTATTGCACAAGGTGTTCTCGAAGCTGCCAGTCAATTATCGCTTAATATCCCGATTATTTTAAGATTGCAAGGTATAACGATTTTGTAAAATCTTATGGTTTATTTAAAAATTATATTAATGAATTTTATATCTTATTCGTTAAAGGTACTGAAGTGGAAGCTGCAAGAGAATTGATTGCAAAGTCAAAAGTTCGCATAATCTCTATTGATGATCTTGATGAAGCAGCCATCAAAGCGGTCAAACTATCGCAAATTGTTAAACTTGCGCGTACTGCGCAAGTTCATGTATCATTTGAATTACCAAGATAATTTGTTTGCCATGTAATTTAAAGTCACTTAATTTTATTAATAAAAAAGTAATGTCCTGTGATTACTTTGAATTGACCCTATCTCTTTTAACAATCACATAACCTCGATCTGGGCTATTACTTGTATTTTCAGGAATACTTGATACATTTTCCACTTCAACAAGCTCCTTTATTTTTAAAATCATACCGGCAATTATTGGTCGTTGTTCACGATATACTGTATTATGTAATCTTTTAAGACCGAGTGCTTTTACTATGCGCCGTATTTTCTCAGGAAGTCCAATGGTAGAACGCCGTAACGTTATTTTGAAGTACCCGTCACCGGCGTTCGGGTCTATTTGGGAAAGAGGCACAGTTCTGGGTTTTTGAGGACGCTCGCGTTTTAATCTTTCAAAATACCCTTTTCTCCCTTTGTGACATACTGGACTAGTAAATAGATACCGGAATAATGGAAGTGGACGACATTTTCGATAAATTTGGTATGAGGATAGTATATTCATATTTTTCTTTTATTTACAAAGTGAATCATATTATCATCACAAGTTAATTAACTCGTACCATGTTTTGATCCTGATATCATGTAAATTTACATGGATTATTAAAATAAAAGGTGCGTTTAAATTTCACGATATCTCTTCATTAAGCTTATCAGTTACGTATATTTGTTATTTCTGATTAACTTCATATTTATACTTAAAATTATAGCCCTTTTATAATCACATTTTATTTTTTGGCCAAAATGTGAATGAATGAATGGATGTCGATATCGATATGCAATGGATACTCATATTAAAATTATGCATATTCCTAAATTTAATACTCTGAATAATGGCAACTTATCTCTTCGGGCCATACACGATAAGAGCCAGCGAAGTGTTTTTTAAAAGTAAATTGTGCTTAGGTTTAATTAATTTGAAACCGATAGTGCCGTAAGCATTGGTTATATTTGTGTATCATGAATATTAAAGTGTATAATTCTAATTTTTATTATTATTATTATTATTATTATTATTATTATTATTATTATTATTATTATTATTATTATTATTGTAAAAAAGTGGACGTAAGCATTATTTTTTTTAGGTTTAAAATAGTAATATCATAAATCATTAGCTAATTATATGTTTGATTTCAAAGATGTTTTGGTGATCTCGCGACGAGTCGTTCCTCGCTATACAGACTTGACTCCAGAAGAGGTAGAGATTTTTTATTCAGCCTAGGTTTAATTATTCGTAGATATCAATCCCACTTAATCATATATTAATGGTAGGTATGTGATATGTTTCAAAGTGCTCAAAAAATCGGGAGAGTGATTGAGAGAGAATATAACGGATCTTCACTGACAATAGCAATGCAAGTATGTATATAATGATACTTTTTTGTTAATTCTTTTTTGCTTGTATATTAACTCGATTGATTCTTTTGAAAAAGGATGGCCCAGCAGCAGGACAAACGGTAACTCTATGTAAAGATTAATTTAATTATTCATATAAATTCGTCTGATCAATCGATTCTTTAGGTGCCACACTGTCATGTACACGTTATACCACGAAAATTTGGTGACTGGGCAAATAATGATGATATATATAAGGATATTGACAAGTTGAAACTCGCTACAATATACCAAGCGAAAGAAAATTCGACTTTGTTCAAAATCGATAATGAGGAAAGGAAACCTCGTTCCATCGAGGAAATGGCAAAAGAAGCCGAATTTTTGCGTCAATTTTTTGAACAAAGTGAAATGTGATCAATGTATGTAATTATTCTATAATTACATTGACTTGGCGTATTTATTTATAAGTTTTTAGGAAAAAAATTAATACAAATAAATAAATAAAAAATCGGTCCAGAATAGAAAAAGTTTGAGGATTCGTATCGAATTAAAATGTTTTTAAATGAAAAAACTTTACAATTCGAAAAGTATCTACTTTAATCATCGAAAATGATTTTTTTCGGCTTCGCAGAAGGATCAATGTCCTTATAAAAAGCGCCGTACACTTTGTGTTCCTTCTTCTTTACAGTTCCGCCAAAATTAAGTAATGCTTCTGGGACATTCTGTTTTGCTTTTTTCAATATATTTATCAATTCACCTGAATGGCTTTTATCATGGACTGTGAAGAAGGTATGGGAAGTTCCCTATTTGAAATCGACAGAAAAAACGTAAATTTTGGCCACATGAGAATAATATCGCTTTTGATCTATATAATAAATTTACCTTGGCACCAGCACGTCCTGTTCGTCCAATTCGATGAACATAGTCTTCTATGGTCAAAGGGAAAGTATAGTTTATCACATACTCAACATCCGGAATGTCAAGTCCTCTTGCTGCAACATCCGTAGCGACCAGTAATGGATATGTCCCATCTTTAAAGGCTCGTAGAGCTTCTGTACGTTGAAATTGACCTTTATCCCCATGAATGGATTGAACCTCAAAGCCACTATATGTGAGAAAATTTTCAATTCGTGTTGCTTCTTTCTTGTAAAGAACAAAGACTAAAACGCGATTGCTCCTGTTGCCATGATACTCTTTCAAAAGTTGAACTAGACGTTTTTCTTTTTCGTTCGGGTTTGATAAAATTTCAACTATTTGGGTGACATCGTTGTTGGCGGCCAGTTCAGATGAGCCAATGTTAACTTTAACAGGATCTTTCAAAAAGTCTTCAGCGAGTTTTCGCACAGAATCTGGCCAAGTAGCGGAAAACATTAAAGTTTGCCGTTTCGAATTTGTTTTGGAAATTATTTTTCTAATATCTTTTTCAAATCCAATATCAAGCATACGATCGGCTAAACAAGAATAAGAAATTATTTTTTTTTGATCCATCATAAGATTACTACAATAATAGGTATACTTCGGGAGTGTTTACCTTCATCAAGTACAAGATATGAGACATTGCTGATGTCACAACTACCTTCGTCAATAAAATCAATAAGTCTACCGGGGGTAGCAACTATAACTTTTGTTCCTTTACGAAGATCCTTTCTTTGTGGTTCTTTAGGAACACCACCATACACACATAAGCTTTTGCCACACGACACCGAATCAATTTCTTCGATTTGCTCCTGAATTTGCATGGCTAATTCACGAGTTGGCGCAAGTATGAGAATTAATGGATTTGGCGAACTTTTCTTGAAGGAAGAATTTTTTTTAACATGTTTGATAGCTGGTATAGTAAATGCCAATGTTTTTCCCGATCTAAAAAAAAGGGATTGGTGTAATGATTAAAATAAAAATCAGCTTATATACTATCATTACCGATACCAAAAATATATACCCAGTTTCGGCTATTCCAATTACATCTCTTCCACTGAGACAAATTGGCCAACAACTCGCTTGGATGGGTGTTGGCTTCTTGAAATTCAATAAATAATTTCTTGTATCTTCATCAACATCAATTTGATCAAAAGAGGTAATTGGATCATATGTACGATCGCCGCTTATTTCAATTCTATGTTGTTGGTAATAATCGGGGGCACTAGAATTGGATGTTGATTTACTCTCGTCAGAATAAGGATGATGATTCAAACGAGAATTGACTTTAGAGGATGTTGATTGAGAATTATTTAATGTGTTGGATACACTCTGTCTGGATGTCTCAAGATTAGAAGATGTTTTTGATGTTTTGGTACCTTTTTTAACATTCATTTCCACATGTTCAATTTGTACCGAGACTTCAGATTTTTTGGACTTTTTCGACACTTTTTCTGTGTAGTCATCTGAGAGATCAGGTCCTGAGAAATATTCTTCGACCTTTTTTCCTTTAGATGATTTCTTGGTTGTATTGTCCGGTTTCTCTTCTTGTTTTGTCAAATCTATTATTTTTTTTCCCTCTTTCTTTCTCTTTTTTGAATCGTTTGGAGGATCCGCTATTTCTTTATGCGCCTCATCATCACTCGAGATACTCTCAAAGATTTTAGTTGAAACCTTTTTCTTTGAACTACTATCCTTTTTAATTTTCTTTATGCTCTTTCCTGACTTTTCCTTTTTCATATCTAGAAAAGGTTCTGAATCAAATTCCTCATCCGTTGAGATAATGTCAAAGATTGGAAAAAAATTTTTTTTCTTTGATTTATCATCCTTTTTGACCTTCGTTTGACTACTTCCTGATTTTTGAATCTTCTTGTTTGTTATTATTGGGTCGGAATGTTCCGTGTCAGAATCATCACTTATCAGATCAATATGCTTAATTTTATTTTTCTTGAATTTATCTGAGCCATTTTCCACGAATTTCTCTTTGTCTTGTCTCTTTCTTTTTTGTTTATCCGAATTTTTTTCTAGGAAATCGTTGTCGGTATAATTTTTATACTTTGTAAGATGGCTCTTCTTATTTTTACCTTGTCCACTTTTGGAAGACATTGTAAAATTTTTTTTTTTAAATAATATTAGACCGTATTACTGATTATTAATGCTCAATCGGATTTGTTACACAGCGTGACCTTTATATTAAACGTCATCGCGCTGACCCGGAAACATTTTGATTTACGAATATTCTTACAAACTTACCATTTCAAGAGGGTGCTCAAATACTATATTTTTAAATTCATGCAACAATACTTTGAAAATGGACTACTCTGCGTTACAAATGCCAGTTCCACAAAGCTATCAAGGTGCCGTACAACCACCTCAGCCTTTGCCCAGAAGTTCCTCTAGACGACCTTCCTCCTCACCTACTACGGGAAAAGAACGAGACGGTCAGTCGGAGCAGAGAAGAAATTCTGGTAATTCTAGTCCTGTAAGTGTATTTTTGTCTTATCCGTTCTTGAATAAAAACGGGCTGGTTATTTCCCCGCATTGACACTAGTATACTTCATTTTACATTCATCGATTTGACGTGGTATTCTTTATACATTCATGGATATCTAATTTAATTTTCATTATTGGAAATATCAAAGATGAGTTCGATAGAAAAGTCGGTTACTACGTTGCTGGTTGCTACAAAGTCATTGTTGGAAAGTTTAACTGGTTGGTCACAAGGCACTATGCCAAAACAAAAAGTTTACGACGTATTCTTACAGTTAACGAGCGATTTCAAAAAGGCATGTCATTCTTTTTCGAAGCAAGGAATAAATGTTAGGTAAAGAACATGTTGATCCCGGATTTCTATGGATTTAATATAATAATCAAATTTTGATTCTTATAAACTTACGTCTCAGCGATTTACAACCTATACCCAATAACTTACGCGCCTGCTTAGAAGCAGCTCTTAATGAAGATCCATCAGCAACATCGCTGGAGTTACATCTTCCTAAAATTCGAGATGTGATAGTAAATCTGCTTCAAGGTTTGAAAGCAAAGCAGGCAATATATCGAGAAATGTATAGCGGTTCGGAAACGGCTACACCCGTTAGTTCTCCTCCTCAATTGCATAGACAACTTTCGGCAGGTCCATCTGTACAGGGTAAAACTCACGCTTCAGATCTGTCGCCAAATGATCCAAATAATCCTACGCCTCTTCGACGTAATGTTAGTGCTCCTTCAGCAGCTCCATTACAAAAAACTAGTAATTCAGCTCGATTGGCTGACCCGTTGAATGCTTTGAAAGAAAGCAATGTATTAGAACGTAGAGCTTCAAAACGATATTCCGCTTATGCACATAAATCAGCTCCACGTTCAAATCTAAATCAGGATGCTGCGCTAGCAGCACCAGCACCACCACCAACAACAACACCACCACGCCAGCATTCACCGCCTCTTAATTCTATGAGAGAGGAAGATGAAGTAACATTGGCTGAAGAACAAGCAGACTCTGATGCAGCTGGAGAATCTGTTGAGCTATCAACTCCACGTAGCTCCGTTGAAACGAAATATGAAGTTGGACAAAGTGAAGTGCGCACGCATACGATCCCGACAGTCAATGTTGAAGGTAAATAGTAATTATTTGTTTCATGTCGTTCGATAATTCACAAATCATTAATATCTTTTATATTTTTCGTAATTACCAGATACATCTATGCAAAAGGGACTAACACTCTTTTTACAGCTTGGGAAAGATATTAAAAAAGTATCATATGATGGGGATATTAGTATTCCTGCTTTGCGAATGCTTTTTATTGAAAAATTTTCATATAATCCGGGGATGGACGATTTCCCAAATATTTATATCAAAGATACCGCAAGCGGTGTGTTATATGAATTAGAAGATCTTAAGGAAGTAAGAAATAATTCGGTCTTAGCATTGAATGTTGAAGGTATTAAAAAAATTGAATCAAGTTGAATGATCTTGTCAATTATAATTATCCGCTCATTACAATGATACAATTATTTCTATTTAGCCCTGGAACAAGTTAAAAAGCATATTGATCAGAGTATCGCCACGTTAGCTAAAGAAATCCGGGAGATTAAGAAATCATTTACCGAAAACAACGAACTTATTCGTCGTAATGCTGCCCAAACAAATGCAGCGGCAAGACAAGCACCATCTCACACGCAATTAAGAGAATTAGCGAAAAAAGTGCTCGCCAATGTCAAGCAAAAGGAGGAAACGGACAATGCTAAAGCTAACGTAAAACGTCAATCCTCTCTTATCACAGAAAAGTTTGTCAGTGATATTAAAAATCAATTTGATGAGGTGCAAATTTTACGAAGAGATTTAGGTGTAATGAGACAACTATACACTGAATTCCAGGATGAAACTCAGCAACTAGTACAATCACTCACAGAGAAGACATCCGCTGTGAAACAAGTCGCAATGACGAATGTAGGATCTGCGCGTAACTTCATAGATGCGGGAAAAACAAAACTCGATACTCGTTCAAGACAATTGTTAACTCGTGTCGATGAACTTCAAGACATAATTGATGAACTCAAAGCGGACGTAACACAACGAAAATCCAAACCTAGCCAGGCTTCCGTTAGTTACATCAGAAAAGAAGCTGCAGAAGTAGAAAAAGAACTCGCGGCTTTATCAACATTTATAAAAACGGTTAAACCCCAATGGAAAAAGACTTGGGAGGAAGAATTACAAACAATTGTCGAAGAACAAAAATTCTTAACTCATCAGGAGGAATTATTAGAAGATATGCAAGATGATCATCAAAAATTAACAGAGGTCTTCAATAATATTCTCAAAGTAGTGGAAATCAAATCGAAATCACGACCAAAAGAATTTCGTCCAGTACCACAAGATGAAAGTTTCGAGGGCCTGAAAACGGTCCTACAAGAAGTTCGAGGTATTGCTCCCGATTCGGAACGTCGTTTGCGTGCCATGGCGCAAGCGGAAAAAATCCGTGAACGAGAATTAGCCAACCGGATCGATGAATTTGAACAGGAACTATCGCAATTTGTTGCAGAGAATAAATTGAAGAAGACTGGTGGTGCTCAAGAGGTTGAACGTATGCGAAAAAAGAAAGATGAAGATACATTAAAAGAACTATTTAAAGCATCATCATCATCATCATGAATATAACACAAAAAAAAACATATATAATACATATATAATATTCGAACATGTAATTTTTTATACCATAATTATTTTTATTTTATATCAATTCACTATTTATTTTTTTTTTGTTCACTGGACTATCGTTATAATGGATGTGCATTTTCCATACACTTTATTGAAGCAGATATCGAATTTTTTGTAACCCAACTATCATTTTAATGCATACGATTTGTTGGTCATCAAATTTTTATTTGATGAATTGATTCTGTGTAAAATACAAATCTATTTACACAAGATTAAATCATGTAATCGGAAGTAAATTTCCTATTAGCATTCTTTGATACTCGATGACAATATTCTTTACTCGATACAAAGTTTGTGCTGCCATTTCCATGACTTTATTATCCGTAATCCGATTATTCATCAATCCTGTAAAAAAATTTATTAGTTGGGAAGTTGGGAAAAAAGGGGTAAATTCATTTATAGCTAAATTCTTTCTTCATACCTGAAATCCATTCTTCAGTCTCGACAAGTTCTTTCGAGAATAACTCTACTAATTCACGTCCGTAAATTGCATTCACAATTACATTAATGCCATATAGTAATGACAAAATGATCCCAGGATCATCGAGAAAGCGCATCGACAAAAGGAAGTCCCAGAACTCGTGTACTATTTGCTTGTGCGCAAATGTGTTTTCTATGGTAATAATTAAATGTGGATATTCATGAAACCATTAAATTCAAAGAACAAAGAAATACACAAGCAACTTACTCGAACATTGCACAATGACACCTAATGTAGTAATGAATCGTTGGACAAGGACCGTTTGATGTAGTATATTGCCGTGGTCACTGAAATCATGTGTCTTAAACTTTTTGTAACAGAATTGGAATTGTTTTTGTAGCGCGTTCATTTACCTATCACGAGTCCAATTCCACCAGCCAGCAATCAAAGGCATGAAAAAAGTATCGGCAGCAAATTCATTAAATCGATTTATTTCTAAGCTATTAGCCCGTGTCATCTCCACTATCATTCTCTTGGAGAATCGTCTTTCCTTTGTAACTCTGAGATCGTTTACGGGGGAAATTTTCATATTGTTATTTGATGAATCAAGAGCCAAAACTTTCTTCTCTGCAGAAACTTCCTAAAATGAATGATGATTGCATGAAATATCAGCTTAACAGGATTTTTTGAATAATCATCTATTATACCTGTTCATCTTTAATGCCAGCCAGCTCCTTAGCTCCCTTTGCAATCGAAGCCAATATGAGAAATCTTTGAGCGAGTGAAATCGGTTTTTGAAAAAACTGTTCAATTAGCACCCTGTATAAAATATATGATAAATTAATTGAATAATTCAACGAGGCAATTAAATGATTAATAACAAACTTACGAAACAGCAAGTTTGGGGCTTCCATATACAAGGGCTAATAATGCGGCATTTTGGTTTTCGTCGAATCTTTCCAATTTATATGAATCCTGCAAATATACGAGCTTCGTTGTCAGTTCCACTGTATGCTCATCTGAAAGTATAAATTCAGAATAAGAAAATTTGCTTCAAGAAAAAAAAAGAAAGTAAGAACAAAAGGCACCAAGTTCAGTTCCATAACCAATTTTTTGACGGATGAGTTTGGGAGCGACTTGAAGTGCAATGTCAATTTTGTCGGGATCATCCGCAGTTTTGAGGTAAGAAACTAATTCTTTAATATACCTGCCGAACAAAAGTGCGTTAATGAAGGAATAATTTCAAAAAGTAAGATTGAAATCGAGAAATATACACACACTGGTGGCTTGATTTTTTTCCTGTTCAAGTTCTCATCTTTGTCACTTTCCTCTTCCATTGGGTAAGGTTCGAATTCATCTTCCTCATCATCGGAATCAGCAACCTCATCTATGATGTGATCTTCTAAACGGTTATATAAAGAAATGAGACTAGAAACCCAGGAAAAAGCATATATTTTTAATGTTTCTTACCCTTTATGCTATGCACTTGTTCAAGATTCTCCTGATCAAGCTTGTTACTTTCCATTTTAAATTCATTTCCTTCGTCTTTTTTTATTAATTCGTCAGCTATTTTCAAAACAATTTAAAGAATAATTTGCATGAAAAAATTAAACAGGAAGAAAAAATAAAGATACCAAGCGGAATTTCTTCATATGCTGTAAATTTTACTATTCCATCTTTGCAATTCACCAAGTCTCGCAAATCATTACTTGTATCATCCTCCTCCATTTCAAACTTCAAAGATTTATCGGGTTCATCAGTCAATTGAGAGATAATTTCCGCGGTAATCTACAAATAATTCATACCGAGTAGAACAAAGGATTTAAATATACAAAAATATACGTATCAAAACAAAGACAAACCATTCCGAGTTTTCGCGCCTGGGGAAAAGGACTCTTCAGCCATCTTCCTACACCTGGAACAACTTCGTTTGGAATCGCCGCTTTAACGAGAGTCTCCTTTTCAAGATAACCAAGGATGATAATGATGGCACTAGTAAGGTCTAAATTTTTTATCAGGCGAGTCAAAACATTCGATTATTGTAAAGCATGAGAAACAAGACTCGCCTTACATATTTGAGATCCACTCGATGCATGCTTTATGAAAGTTGGATCAGACCACATAGAAATAAGTGACAACAATAGTTGCGCAAGGTCTGGTAATTAAATTTATTCATCAATTGGAAATTGAATGCATAATGTCATATTATAAATACAATACCAACCATCTTTTACATCTAACTTTACTGAATAACCTTTCTCAGTTGGCTTTCCCCAGCTCCAAAAACAACAAAATACTCGAAGAATGCCAACAGAAAATATCTTGCCACCAATAAAATATTTTGAATTTATCATGTACTTGATGCTGTCGCTAACATCTTCTCCAATTAACATTTTTAGCAGCCAAGCTACTTTCTGTATTTGATAACGTGAATTATCATCGATGGGCATGGACGGAATCGATTTCAGCGAAGAGAGCTCGGCATGTGCCAGGAAGGCAGAAACAAAAGATTCTAATGTATCAGGTGAAAAATTATGCAGCATTCTGGACCAAATCTGCCAATATGACGGGGTAGTGTGATTGTATAGGCGATTGTAGAATGTAAAGTAGATTGATTGCATCAGGATTTCTTTGAAATATAAGTTATAAGTGTTATGCTGAATTGTATAGCGTGAATTGGATAATACCCTGCATACTCACTCGAATGACCGATCCTACATATTTTCGTGATAACCTCCCCTAATGCAAACGAAAGTGTTTCCATTTCCTCCTCTGAAAAACAGATTCTTGTTTATTAAATTTGAAATAAACCTTTGATAATGATTTTTTCCACTGAACATGCCTTTTGCTTCGTCAGCATTGGATCTATACCATATCACGAGTTCAATTTCAGATCCTAATCTTGTAAAATAATTTCTTTTATAATAATCGTCAAAAATATAGTTAAGGAATTCAAGAGCATAATTTGATATCTTGGTTAAGAATACAAAAAGAAATATTTTTAGTTTTTGTGATTACATGGATACACATCTCTCATTGTCTCTTCATCTAAATTTTTGATCTTGTTTTTTGAATCCTGTTCAAGCACTCTTAAATTCGCCCAACGCTGCGGTATAGAACAACAGAGCACAACGAAATCTCTCCATTCTTCTTGTTTTTCTTCTATTCTATAGTTGCTCTTTAGATTTGAAAAGATTGCCTCATAAAAGTCTCTGATCGAATAATCTTTTAGCAAAAGCAACAAAAGCTCTAAAGTGATATTAAGTCTAGGTATATAATCATCATCTTTTTCTTCTTTCTTGGAAATTGATAAGTGCGAGACTAATACTTGAAGTGCAAGCCATGCTCGTAACTTTTTTAGCAAATCTTTTTTTCCTGAAGGGACAAAATACTCTGTAAGTAGTTTTCTCTTTGGTGCTCCTAGAACGTGACTTTTTTCGGACCAAAATGTAGGAACTTGTAATAAAAATTCCAAATGCTTGAAATATAATTTATCAATGAAATATTGCTGTAATTTCGAACTAATAGGAGGTCCTCGCCAGCCTTCACAACCGTTTTCCCCCTCTTCTAAAAACAATAAAGGCTCCTTAATGCTGTTAAGCACCACTTCTTGACTATTTGAAGAAAGCTCCTTTCGAAGAAGTTGAAAATGTTCGCGCAACTTTTGAAATTCAGTTTCCATGGAGACCGTGTAGGGTAGAATGTAATGACGATCATGTAAGACGATCTATACACGTCTTTTTAACGCGTACAAAATGTATGCTCTAATACCTCGAACTTTGCTTTCCTCTAATCCTCACTTTGCAGATTTCTACCATCAATTAACGACGCAGCACATTGCTTCTGATGGAACGACAAAGTCATTAGCTGAAGAAGCTAAAAAGGCACGCAAATGCACTCAAGTTTGCTTAAACTTCTGAAGTCTCAGTCTTTCCTAATACTATATATATTTGATTTTATTAGGAGGTTTATTTTAAAGACAAAATTGAGTATTTAGAGAATTTAGCCTTATACAATGAACTACAAATTTTGGCAATGCAAGGAGAAGAGAAAGCAGAAAATACAGGACTAACTCATAACAAGAAGGTAAAATATATGGAGTTTTTTGGTTATTTATTCGAAACACTGATCAATTTTGTTTATTATTAAGACATTACTAGCTTTAGATCAAGTTCTTTCGTATTCTGAGATTAAACAACATTGGACTTTGAGCTCTGCATTTCAAGATTCCGATATAACTTTACTTGGTTTGCAAGAGGAAGATTTATGTATGCCAATTGAAGATTATTTGCGTGATTTCAGCGTAAGCATAGATAAAAATATATATGTATAGATATATATATTCGCGTATATATATTCTTGCTTGTTCTTTAGAAATTCACAAGATTCTCATGCAGATATCTAAAGAAGAAATATTATCTACGGTTGAAAATCAATTAATCAAGAAATGCGAGGAAATAGCTAAATTTTACTATAAAGAAGGTGTGTCATATATTAATTCACTAATTCCATTATGACATTCGATTGTTTATTTGTATTTTTTTTTGTGAAAATTCGGTAAGAGTCGAATAAGAAGCTTTTATTTGCGAAAGCGATACAACTAAATAAAGTTGTAAGTTCTCGGACCGAAAATCTACGCTCTGTGAATTTAGACGCGTTAAATGATAAAAATCGCTTAGCCGAGCTTCTCGCAGATTATCTGAAGGTAATAAACCGTTATATTGTTGTTATTAGTATCATAGATGTCTTAAAATAGATATTAGTGCATATATCTATCTATCAGATGGTAAAGATCTTTTCAATAGGTAATTAGTGAGATTTTGATAGATCTCTGGACCATGTTAGAAGAGTTCAAGTATCGTAATGAGTTTGAGAAAAACACTATTTTCGATGATTATTTTTCGAGTATTGTAAAGAGTATTCTTTTGAAATTAAGGTGAGAGAAATAAAGAAATAATTTGTATAATATTTGTGTGGTCTGATTTGCCTTTCATTCATTTATAGGGTTCTTAGGATAAATGCTTTGATGACCATCTATGATCAAGACACAAATGAGGCACTTAAATCTATTCGGTACGATCTTCTTTTTCTATATTTATATAGATATATTAATCATTCTAATTAAGGAATTAATAAATCGAATAGTGATCATTTACGTATTGAGGAGAAGGAGAAAAGTAAGTTATTGCGGGAATTAAACACGAAACTCGCAGATTATCAGAGCATTGGTGGAGAATTTGAAAAAGTGGTACAAGAATATGCTGAAGTAATCAAAGAAATTGAAGTGACCGAAGATGATATTCGCAGAATAACCGAGTAGTGATGTTTTATTTGTGCTATCGTCATCGCGAAAAGGCAGTTATTATAAAACTTCCAAATTTATAAAGATCAATTAATACCTCTATATCTTATTTCATGACTTGATGCATATGATCATCTGCTTTAAAGGATATGAATTTTAAAGAATTTTGCGGATTTAATGGTACGGATAAATCCGGTTAATATTTTTGATGGCATTATTTTTAACTTTGAAATTATATTTGTATTCTCGAATAATTAGTATTATGCGATAAGTTAAATTTGCTCTTTCTAAGATTTTCAATTATTTATATACATATTATAATTAATTCAATTATAGTAACAGTTTTATTTTGAAAATAACCGATTTAATCAAACTCAAATTTTCCAGTTTAATATAAAAAAATATTAAACTATTTTAATATAAATAAAAATATTTATTAATAAAATCTGGCTTTTTAAAAATTCAATAGTTAAAAAATACGTACAGGTGCGGTTGATACTTTTACATAAGATATATAAATTTTCTATTAAGCATAGAAAATTGTTAAAAATATAATTTGCTCTTTAGAAGAAAATTTATTATTTTTGTTAGATTTTGGATTGTTGATTCTTAAAGCAAGATACCGAAGAGATTAATTAAAAATAAAAATTCTTTTTTTTCTTTACTAAGACGTAATTAGAATTTTATTTGAAATACATTCTTCGGCCAGCACTAGAAAAAGAGATATAAATTTAGAATTTGGAAAAGTAATACATGTAACACGGCATCATCATCATCCACCTGATTTACGCATGCTTATTATTATTATTATTTATTTGTGCCTGCTATAGTAGTATTATTATTATACCATTTATCGTACGTGCATGATGTAAATGAGTTACATATGCACGAAAATAGCAAACCTTAACAAATGATAACGTCTTTGTGCCGTTGTTTGGCAAAAAATAATATCCATTCTTGTTGAATAAGAATGGAAATAATAATCAAGGACTAATTCTATGCGAAGATCCACCGGCAGCTTTTTCACAAATAATATTGGACATTTATGATTGCACTAAACTATAAATCGCCAGTGAACAGAAAAAGAATCAATAGATCGGAAAAAGGGAATTGGAATGAGTGACGGTGCGTGAGCCCTAAAAAAAGCTATTTTCAGCTTTATGCATTATTATTTCTGTTTGTGGCGGGATATATTAATAATAAATCAGTGGATTGGCTATTTTGATTGTATGTGTACTGCGAGTCGATGTTCATAGAATGATTAGCAGGCATTGTATTACGTAGAAGTTTTAATCTTGATTCTCTATGCGTTTTTTTTTTTTTTATAAACAAATATCTTATTTTAATTATGGTTAAACTACTTTTTCCCCTACTTTTTCATCTCATTGTAGAATTACCACATTATCCATTGAGATTACTTTACAATAGACCAAAGTACGCATTTAACAATAATACACGTATATTTGGATATGTTTTTTGAGTTTATAATTTTCTTTTCATCCCCCCTTCATTCTCTTCTTGCTTAAATAAATAAAGTTGAAAACCACGCGTCCCTGTGTTGTCGTCATCGATGTTTATGTGGTATATGTGATGCATACATATTACACTTTACACATCACAATAAAACTGAACACTCCTAATAATAAAAATCTTTAAAAAAAGGTTGTATGAGGAGAAAGGAGGAAGGGTTAGGGCCGTTTGTGCTCCCTTTGATCTCTTGCTGTTAATCAAAAAATTCATTTATCTCAAAAAGTTTGAATTAAAAACACGTGCTTACTTGATTTAATTTATCAGTTAATTTATCTCAGTCACTTTTTTTTGATACCGCATCCATCTCATTCACATAATCATCCAGAAAAACTGCGGTCAAAACCAGTAGAAATTATACCTGACGGCCGACTATATCTCTACCAATCAAAATAAAAAAATACTCTGTGTGTGTATGTGTTGCAATAATAAACGTCGTGTAAGCCAAACAATCAGGTACTATGATGATGATGATGTTGATGTATACATATATATATTAGAAAGGTGCTGAGCGATAGAGTAAATGATATATAGGATAAATCGGTCGCTTCTCTCTTTCATTGTCATACAAAACCCTGTACGCTTCCCCTAATACTTGTCACTATTACCAACAAACATCATTATTAGTGGCAATACAATAATAATAAATAATAAAAATCTCCCTCTCTTTTCCTCTGTCTCCTTTCATTTTCTCATTTTTTTTTTCATTTATTTTCTCTCATAATTAATTTATCCTACTATTTATTTATCTAAAAATACTATTTATATTCACATATATAAATTAAATTTATATAAAATAAATCATCATCTTTTTTCCCTTAAAGCGAACAACCTAAAAAAAAACCTCTTGCGTGTGATGCGTCGTCAGTTAGAAATACAACATCATCTATTTTACTATTTAATATAATATAAAAATTTTAACATAAATCCGGCGGCGAGAAAAAGGAAACAAAAAAACAACTTTTCAAAAAAAAAAAAGGATGGCCGCAGCACCTCAAGGACAGCAGCTACCACAGCTACAACCACAGCAACAACAAAAGAATAATCTTAATATTATTAATAATCATTACAACAATTCACCCAGACCTAACATGAATAACTTGAACGTTTTCAATTTTGCAGAGTTAAAAAAGAGTTTGCCAGCAAACCCGTCAAAACAAGCTGCATCGCTTCCACCTCCGTCAGTACTCGGACAACTTTATCAGCATACTACATCAGATTCTACTTTTTTCAATGTACCATCAATTGTAACGTCACCTTCCATACCAAACGAATCTTATGCCATGTTCCAGATGTCACATGATTCCATGAAAAACCAAATTTCACAGGCAATTTCGGCTCCTACCACGCCTACCAATGATCCTACACCTGGTTTTGGTGGTTTACCTAATCAACCTCCAAGAAGAGGAAAAAACAACAACAATAACAACAACAACAACAATAATAATAACAATAATAATCAGAATGGAAATACTACTACAGATGCAAAATCGAATGGCTCGAAAAGTAAGTTGATTTTCTTGAAATTCTACCTGCTGAAATCAATTGCGCATAAAAGATTTGATAATGGTATTTACTCGGCTAATTTTTTCACTGATAATAGGTAATAGTAATTTAGCGCATATTCCATGCAAGTTTTTCAAAAGCAGTGCCTGCACAGCTGGAAAGAATTGTGCATTTTCACACGACAAAAATTCATCGGCAGACAATTATGTTTGTAAATACTTTCTCAAAGGAAATTGCAAATTTGGAACTAAGTGCGCTCTGTCTCACACACTAGATCGTAAACTCAGCAACGGTCGATCTATTACTAATGGCAACAATAATAACAATAAAAATGGTCATAACAATCAAAGAGTTATTAGTGGGAGTATTCCAGAAATTATATCTCCTATTATGCATCCATATGTCGGTGGACATGAGCAAAATGATTTCCCCCAAATGAGTTCTTCTGTGGGTAGTGGTGGTGCACCATTCTCTCGTATACCACTTAATCCAGCCCCAGATTACATGAATAATCGACAATATAGTCACCTTACCGCTTCTCTGAATGATCAGCCGTTCTCTCCTGATGAGGCCGTGCAAGATTTGAGGATTCACAATTTTTCGCCCACATACGGAGATCATTTGACTGCTCCAATTCAGATTCATAATCATCGGAGATCTTTGCCTAATATTTTACATCCGACAGCAGACCATTTTGGAACTTCGCCATTCCATCAAAGTAGCGGCTCCAAGCCTCTGCTTATGCCACCTGGTGGCACATCTTATGGAAGTGACAGTGGCATGTTATCGCCCACTAGTAATACACATCAACTTCAAAGCATTCCAGAGATGCAAGATTTACGAAATAATGACGAATTAATGTTTGAATATGAGGAGGAGCTACTTCCTTCCTCCTTGAATGATTTACTTACTCATGCTGAACGAGAAAGACGACGTAGTCGTCAAGAGGAGGGGTTTGACAGCCCACGACGCTGGTTAAATGGAGCTCCTACATTGTTTCAATTTCCTCTGAATGGAGATCAATTCAATAATAATACTAATACTAATAATAATAATAATAATATTAATATTAGTAATATTAGTAATAGTAATAATCATCATAATAATATTGATCCGTCTCATATTCATCCATTTGCGAGATCATTGCCTCAAGGTGTTGGCATGAGTTCTAATTATTTGAATCATCATCAAAATCATAATGATGGTCAGCATCTCGGTCCTGGATTCCCTAATTACGGGATTAACACCAACCATAATCAGAACAATAATAACAACGTCAAAGGAAATTTCGAGCATTGGAGCAATCATTTTAATCAGCCACAACAACGATCTACTCCCAATAATATTAGTATTAGTATTACTAATGGCAATAATCATGTTAGTCCGCATCTTAATCAACATCACCAACCACCAATACATCCCCCTCATCCGCAACCAGCCTCCTACTCTAACTTCTCATTTGAACTATCGCATGCAACGCCTGCCATAAATATTCCCGTACATGATATCAAATCCATTGATTCTGCAATGTTGGGCAACATTGATTATAATGGATCACAATTATCACCTCATCGTTTTACTCCTTTTGATGACGACGTACTTTTCAAGATGGACGAGGAAAAAAATGAGTCAATGCCGTCAGAAATGCCTAACAGCAATAATACAACTACCACTTCTGCCACTTCTGCTGCTGCGGCTAGTGATACTCCAAAGACAGCTGAACAAATTAAAGCGCCACTTTCTTATTCCGCTATTACTAAAGCCGGTTTAAAAGATTCTGGTACTACTCCTGGAATTAGTATTGACTCTAGACGTTCTGAGCCGGTATGTTAGTCTTATTTATTTATTACTATATTTAAATTCCTTTATCACCACCCACCACCATCCACCACCTCTTCTGCTCCCTTCCACTTTCACTATCTTAATTGTTAATGTATATGTTGGGCGAAAATCTTTTCTGTAATATATATTTATACATAAATTTTATTATATATTCGACGACTACATTCGTCATTATTTTCGAGATATATTTAAAAAAATGCAAACAAAATTTACACATAAATAAAATAACAAAAATTTTGAATATTTAAAAAACTGAAATAAAATATTTATTCATAAATATTGTCGTCATCGTTTTCTTGTACATTATCAATCAAATACTTTGGAATGGAATGGGATTGATTTGGTTTGGGATTTTCTTTTTCTTCATCTATGCTTTATGGATCAAATTTTCTAGCTATGCCCGTTTGGTATTGCTGGGAATTGTCGATACGGCGACCGTTGTCATTATTTGCATGGAAGGCCTTGTCCTTCTTGCTTGAAACTTGTCTTGCATCCATATAAATCTGCACAAGAACATCAAGGTTTGCATTATTTATTTGATGATGATTCAGTGATTTGTTTTTTTCATTCCGATTTTTTTTTAATGCGATTATAATTTATCCCGTTAATCACAGAGCATATCGATGAATGTATAAATAGACAAATTAAGGTGGTTGATGGTGTGAAACCGGAAGAATTGGAATGTGGGATTTGCTACGAAAAGGTGTTGTCTAAGGAAGATGCGCGATTTGGACTTTTGAGTAAGCTTTTTCTTTTCTTGATAATGTTCGAGTTGCATTAATAATATTAATAATTCATTATCTCTTCCATCTTGATGATAAAAGACTGTGAACACGCTTTTTGCCTTCAATGTATTCGACAATGGCGATCTAACATCACCATGGACAATCAAGCGGTTCGTGGATGTCCTATTTGTCGAACCCCTAGTCATTTTATCACGCCAAGTACAACTTGGATCACGGATCGTCAAGAAAAGCAAAGAGTGATTAATTTGTATAAAAGAAAGTGCAGGTCAGTAATATTGATATTGAATAGTAATAATGTCTGTTTTTTATAATTTTTTTCAAGTATCTGAAAAAACAATCATTGGTCATTTTATAAATGTAAAATACAGCGAAATTCCATGCAAACACTTTAATTACGGCGATGGTCAATGCCAATTCGGCACCTCTTGCTTTTACGCACATGTCTATCGTGATGGCACTAAAGAAGATGTGAATATTCGCAAGATTCAGAATGGAGAGGAAGTTCGTGTATTGGATAGTGTCCGTTTATGGGACTTCATGGAAGATTTTGCGAATAAGCGTGGAGCTGCCGTTGTGTCTGCGTCGACAGCTGGTAATCAATATCATGGGACTAATAGGAATGTATTAGACGAGAACAACGACAATACCTCCAACACCAATACCACATCTACCTTATCAGTACACTCGCCAGTATTCACGCCATCTGGCTTAACAAATCCAAATCTGGGTTTCACCCAATCTTCGCACGAAATCAACACTGAGGAGTCGGAAAACGGTGTTCCTGATCCCTGAAAGATCAAAAAATAGACTAATCGAAAAAAAAATAATAGAATTGAATCTTTTTTCCAAATAAGGGGAATACCAAAAAGTAGATTATAGATTTGGTTTTCTTTTTTTGCTACAAAATCTTCTCTTTTTAATAATAGATATGACAGTTTTCCTTTCTTAAAGCATTTTAAACAACAAAATTTTTTATAATCTTTAATATTAATGTTATTAACATTGTATTCCCTTTATTTGTTTTACAAAATCACAAAAAACTCCAGAGAAATACTATATAAATATAATATTAATTGCTGAGGTTATAATTCCTTTTATTCAAAAATACGACAATCTACAAGTAATTCTTGACACACATTAAGAGTAAAGATTTATAAATTAAAAGAGAAATTAAACAAATAATAAATTATTCTGGTAATTTATCTGGTAATCTATCTGACAATTTACATTAAGGTATTAACATCATCTGAAGTCTCGATTCCAGAAATTCAATTGTAATTTTAATATAAAATTGTCTCACGATCGGTTCAAATTAAAAGTATAAGAATTAGTGCTATAAAAAATTATTTATATTTTGATTTTTAGTTAATTTATTTCAATTATTTTATATTTTCTGATTTTGTTAATTCTTTACTTGATATTATTAATTGCAATTATTATAAGAATTATTATTATTAAAATAAATGTTATTTTAAAGTTTGAAAATATAATAAATAAATTTTAATAATATAACAGATTTATCAAAAGTTAAAATTGTAATAAATTATTAATATATATAATATAATTTTGAATAGTATTTTAATATTTTGCAAAATAATTCATAAAAATAATTAAATATTTTTATAATAATAATTATTCTAATTTAAATAAAATTTCTTTTTCAAATAATTATTTAAAAATTAAGTATTTTAACTTTTTTAATAATGAAAATTTAACTAATTCTTTTTCTCTTTTTTTAATAAATTAGCAAACTCTTGTATTATTTGAGATTTTTCTTTAATATAAATAACTTTTTATAAAATTTATCAAACTTCTTAAAAATTTTTGATTACTTTTTTACTTGTATTTCTTATAAAATGTATAATAATCAATTAGTTTTTAAAATAATCTTTTTTTTATTAGTTAAATTATTCTTGATTTATTTTTGCAAGATATTATTTAATTATATAATATTTTTTTTAATTATAATATTTAATTTTAATTTATAAAGAATTATTTTACTAAATTAGATAAAATCATTATTATAAAAAAATATTAAAAAGCTATTATTCTTTTAATATAATATATTTTTTATTTAGTTTTTTTTCAATATTTTATATAATTAAATAAATAAAATATTAGAATTCAAAAATTATATTATGTTACAATAATAATTAAAAATAATATATCAAAGATTAAATTTATTAATAAAATATAATAAAAATCAAAATTTTCTCTCTATATTAAAATTTATAATTTTATTAAAAAATATAATAATTTTGATTATATTATCTCTCTTTAGTTCAAATCTTTATTTTGTATTATCTATATAACAGATTAGCTTTTGTATTACTTTTATTAAAATCAATTTCACTCTAAATATACAAATAATTATTTATATATTTAATACATTAAATTTAATATATTATCATACAGATAATTATTATATATATCTATATTATTAATTTAGTTAATTAATATTTTTAATTAGATTTTCTTTTAATAATTCTTTTATATTTTTATTTATTCTTTTTAATTATTATTTATATTATTATTTATTATATTATTAATTATTAGATTATTATTAATTATTCTCTAGAAATACAAATTAAATTAATTAATTCTATTTAACTCATATATATTTTAATTATAAATTATTATTAATTTATTTATATTTGTATTCATTTTATTTTTATAAATAAGACTTTTCTGTTTTATAAATTAACTTTAAATCTGAATACTTTTAAATAATAAAAATAATTATAAGTTATAAAATTAAAATTATTTATATCATATTTTATCTTATTTATAATTATTAATAAAATAATCTTATAACTTGATAGTAATAAATATAATTATTATAAAAATCATCTTTTAATATCTTATATCTTATATCTTATATATATTTTATATATATATTTTAATTTTATATAATAATATTATTAAAATGAATTCAGAATAATTTAAATAATTTATACAAAGTATGACTGAGCTAATTAAAATAATAAAAAAAGATAGTTCCTTTGATCTTAAGCTCTCATTTTATCTTTTAGTTAAAATATTAATATATTTAGAAGAGTTAATTAAAAATATACTTATCTGAATTATATAAGTTAAAACTATATTTTAAATTCAAGAAATTACAAATAAAAAGATTTAGATATAATATATCATCATCTTCTTAACTGATATAATCTTACATTAATATATTAATAAATACAAGATAGATAATAATATTATATTATTTGAAAATTGATAAGAATTTATTATAGCACTTAGAAAAGTATTCTAGCTATCATATTATTAATAATATTTTTGCAAATAACTTCATCTTCTTTATTAAATAAGATTTATACAAAACTATAATATTAAATTCAGAAATATAATTAGTCAAGTCACAAATATAAGTGATCTAGATTAAATTACATATTTTATTAAAGATTTAAAATTTATTACAAAAATAGAAATTAGTTATCAGATATCAGAAATATTAAAAAAAGCTTATAAATTAGCTATTTATTATAATATAATAAACAAAACAAATCAATAAATCTATCAAGCAGATATAATAATAATAGTTATCACTTTCAGAATTAATATAAAAATTATCAGAATAATAGTTCAATACTAATGAAACTTGATCAAGCAAAAAGGTATTATAATAATAGAAAGAATAATAATAATTAAAAGAATAATAAATCTAAAAAAATATATTATAACTGTGATAAATCTAATTATTTCACAAAAAATTATTATTCTAAATCAAAAATTAAAATAACAAATATAAAAGATAAGTAAGAAAAATCTTTACAATTATATAAAAAGATCTAAAAGATAATAAAAAGAGATTATTAAAATTTAATAGTCAAGTAAATAGTAAATTAATATAAATATTACTAGATAGTAATATATCTAAAAATTTTATAAATAAAAAATTTATATAAAGAATAAAGTAAAATTATAAAAGATAATATCAGTAATTGTTAAATTCATAAATAGTAAGAAGATTACTATCATCATCATGATAAAGATTGATAAATTAAAATTAAATATATATAAAATAGATGTATAAATATTGAAATTATAAAGATATAATCTTATTCTAAATAAATCTTAATTATTTCATATCAATTTAATTATAAATTAAAGAAATAATATCATTATCTTTACTTATAGATAAAAAATAATCAAAGTTCAAGTAGATAATAAAATAAAATCTGATTTTAACTATAATTTAATATATATTTTAAGATAATAAATTATAAATCTATCAGTAAATACAAAACTCTTTATCATATATCTTAATAATACTAAAGATAAAGAAGAAGTTAAAGAAAAATTACTTTCATCAAAAGTATTAGAAATAAAAAAGAAATATAATATATATTTTTAGAAATCTTACCTAATTAATTATTATCTAAAAGAGTTATAGATCACAAAATTAATTTTATCTTAGGATTTAAATTATTATTCAGATCTATCTATAAACTTTTATTCATAAAAATAGATAAACTCAAAAGTAATTAGTTGATCTTATTTAAAAAGATTTTATTTATTCAAGTATTTCATCTTTTAAAGTATCAATTTTTTTTATATATAAGAAAAAAGATATATTAAAATATGTATAGATTATAGAACTTTGAATAAAATCATAATCAAGAATTACTATTCTCTATCAAAAGTTGATAAGCTTATAAATAGGCTCACAGATTCAAAATATTTTTCTAAACTGAATTTATATTTAGAATATTATCAAATTTATATAGTAAAAGAAAATATTTATAAAATAATATTTAAAATTTACTATGAATATTATAAGTTCTTGATTCTATATTTTGATTTTACTAATATACTAGCCATCTTTATAATTCTAATAAATAATATATTTTATAATTATTTAGACAAATTTGTAATCATATATCTAGATGATATCTTAATATATAATAAAATAAAGAAAGAATATATTTAATATCTTTAAATAAACTTGAAAATACTTTGCAAATACAAATTATATATTAAGTAAAAAAAAATATAATATAATTTAGTAATATATAGAATATCTAAAACATTTTATTTTAGTAAATAAAATTTTTGTTAATCAAAAAAAAATAATTAGTATTTACAAATATATTAGAACTTCACTTATTTTTAGAACTTATAAGTTATTATAAAAAGTTTATCAAAGAATTCTTAGTCACAATATCATTACTTATAATACTTCTTTATAATGATAAAAAATATAAATAATTCATAATAATATAATAAGTATTTGAATAATTCAAATAATATCTTATATTAGCATCAGTTTTATTATTTGATTTAAAACTATTATTTATAATTATTATAGATACTTCAGATTTATTATAAGAGCTATATTAAGTTAAAATCAGAACAAGAATGATCAACCAATAGTCTTTAAATTAAGAAAACTTTTATCTATAAAATAAAATTATCTAGTTTATGAAAAAGAGTTACTTATAATAATATATACTATTAGATTTTGAAAGTCATATCTAAAAGATTAAAAATTTATAGTAATTACAGATCATATCTTTCTGAAATATATTAAAATATAATACAATCTTTTCAAGAGACAGATCTATTAATTAGAGATATTATAAGTTAATAATTTTGAAGTCAAATATAAATTTAATAAAAATAATATAATTATAGATATATTTTCTTATTAATCATATTTAATAAATATTATAGTTATTATTACTAATCTTATAGAAAAAAAAAGTTGATCAAAAAATATCAAAAAGATAAATATTTTGCAAAAATATATAAAATCTTAAAAAATTTTAATAGTATAATATTTAAATAATATATTAAAGCAAAATATTTTGAATTAAAAAAAGAATTATTATATTTGAAAAATATTAATTGCTTAACTATATCTAATAATAAGTTCTTGAAAGTAAAAATATTATTTGAATTTTATAATATACTAATTGCAGAATATATTGAAATAAATAAAATACATATAGTAATATCTTAATAATTTTATTAATTTAAAATAAATAAAAGTATTTATAAATATATTATCAATTATAAATCTTGTCAGTATAATAAAAGTAATAATTAATAATCTTTAGAATTACTCTAGTCTTTAGTTATTTTAAAAAAGAAATAAAAATATATTATCATAAATTTTATAATATAATTCCTAACTATTAAGTCTGAATATAATACTATAGTTATATTTATAAGCAAGTTATTTAAAAGGATATATTTTATATTAATTATAATAATAGCAATAGTACCCAATATTATAAAAAGATTCTTTAAAAATATATTTAAACTATATGACTTACTTATAATTATAATATCAAATAAAAATATAAAATTTATAAGTCACTTTTAAAAATCTCTTTTTGAATAACTTAGAATAAAATTAATAATATATATAATCTTTCACTTATAAATAGATAGTTAAATAGAAAGATTAAACAGAACTCTTGAAGAAATATTCAGAATATATATTATCTATCAGTAAAATAAATAAGATAAAAATCTAGCTATTGTAAAATTCATCTATAATAATAGTAAAAATATATTAACTGATTACACATTCTTTAAGTTAGATTATAAATAAATATTTCATATATCTATTAATATTTTATCATCTCAAAATAATATAATAATCTTTCTTAACTTTATGAAGTATTAGAATATTATGATAAAAATAACTAAAGATCTATTATTTGAAATATAAGAAAGATAAAGTAAATATACAAATTAATATAAAAGATTTAAAGAATTTAATCTTGAAAATAAAATTCTTCTTTTTACTTATAATATAGAAACTTTAGTAAATAAATAAAGAATAATCAAAAAACTTATATCAAAATTTATTAGACTCTTTGAGATTATATAATAATTTTAATTGAATTATCTTTCTTTTAGTTAGATTTTTATTTTGCATTATCTGTATTACAGATTAGCTTTATATTGCATTTTTAAAAAGATTAATTTTATTCTGAATATACAGATAATTATTATGTATTTAATATATTAGATTTAGTATATTATTATAAAGATTATTATTATATGTACTTATATTATTAATTTAGATTATTAATATTTTTAATTAGATATTTCTTTTAATAATTCTTTATATTTTTACTTATTCTT